>ONZH01001971.1:357500-527010 GCA_900303285.1 Rhinella marina
TTTTAGTTGTTTTTTTTTTTTTCTTTTTCTTCCTTTTACGTCAAGGCTTGAGGTGATTTATTTCCTTGTCTGGATCGTATGTTCCATCATTTTTAATCTATTCATTAATAATCTATTCAATAAATCTATTTTTTTTTTTTTTAACGCACGGGTTACACACCGGACGGCCATAATAATAAAACCACGAGGCTGCACAGCTCTGTATGCAGCAAAAAAATTCTACACAGCAATTGTCCTGTGGGGCAGATTTTAAATCCACGACTTGTCAACGTACGCTGCAGATTACCAACACGGAGCTCGTCCTTTAAATTGCAGAGAGAGAAAAATGTGCAACCAATCCACATTAAAGAGGTCGTTACATGTTATTTTAATACACCCTATTTTCGCCCTATAAGACGCACCTAGGTTTTAGGAGGACAATTAGAAAAAAAAAATTCTTTAGACCTCAGATCAGACCCCCAATGTTAATCAGACCTCAGATCAGACCCCCAATGTTAATAAGACCTCAGATCAGACCCACAATCAGACCTCAGCTCAGACCCTAATGTGAATGACCCCCAATCAGACCTCAGATAAGAGCCCCAATATAAATGAGACCCCCCCATTCAGACCTCAGATCAGACCCCCAATATTAATAAGACCCCAATAAGACCTCAGATCAGACCCCCAATGTTAATCAGACCTCAGATCAGACCCACAATCAGACCTCAGCTCAGACCCTAATGTGAATGACCCCCAATATAAATGAGACCCCATATTCAGACCTCAGATCAGACCCCCAATATTAATAAGACCTCAATAAGACCTCAGATCAGACCCCCAATGTTAATCAGACCTCAGCTCACAGCCCCAATTAGACCCTCAATGCTAAAAAGACCCCAATAAGACCTCAGATCAGACCCCCAATGTTAATAAGACCTCAGATCAGACCCCCAATCAGACCTCAGATCAGAGCCCCATGCCTTAGATCAGACCCCAGCGTCAGAGCATATAAAATAAAATAAAAAAATCTCGCCTCTCCTGGTCTGAACGCCACGGTCTCCCAGGATCCAGTTCTCTTCGTCTTCCTGACGTGGCTGACCTGACGTGCACAGCGTGAGGTCACAGAGCGCCGACCTCTTCACGTTATGCGCAGTCACAGCACAGCTGACGGCAGAGCACCAGGAAGTGGTGAGTACAGAGCCCGGGGAGCGCTGTATTCACCGCTTCTCGGTTCTCCAGTACTAATGAGCGCTTCCATAATGGAAGTGCTCGTTAGTATTCGCCCCATAAGACGCAAGACGGAAATTTTTCCCTCACTTCTGGGGAAGAAGGTGCGTCTTATACAGCGAAAAATATGGTAATTCAGCATGAAAAGCTAGATAGTGCTCCAGTTTTGAGAAATTATCTTTGCTTCATTATAGCGGTGTTTAATCCGTATAGTAACGTGCACATCTTGCTGCTGAGGCGGTTGCACTGAAAACGGAAAATGTCACTTTTCTTTATTGTAGATTTTTAATATGTGTCTGAAGTAAATCTTCTCAGGGGACACAAATGCATTTTAACCATTTAGGGACATAACTAATTTTAGCCTTAAAGGGGCTGTCTCACTTGGTTCAATGCTACTTATGTTGAATATAACGCTAATAATGAAGAACTTTCTAATATAGTCCATGCTGCAATACTGCCTCCAATCCTGGATAATGGTCATCGTGTAGTCCCTTAGAGAATGCTTGTTGTCAGGAGTTACGCCCAGCAAGGCAGCAACATTGGCCACGTCTACTCACTGGGTAGTAAAGTGCTGGCCTGTTTGGTGGCCGGGATGGCGAGAGCAAGCACGAAATCACTGCTGCACATGCGCACTAGATCCCTCCCATCTCGGCCACCTCATATATGCTGTCTTGGGCTGCTCCCAGCAATAGCAGTAGTCTGGGTGCAGTTCAAGAGAAGGCACCAATGCAAATGCACATAATTAAAAATTTAGCATAACCCTTTGCTATTCAATAAAAATATATCTGTATAGCGCCACCTGCTGTTTGTCTTTTTCTTATTTCTTTGTCCTGCTCACAGAGAAGGCCGCACATGCTCAGTTTCATCCTTCAACTAGCTCCTGAGCTGTGATAGGGAGAGAGCTTCTGTCACAAAATAGGTAGGGAATAGTGCAGCTCCACCCACACCACTATCCCTTCCTACTTGCACGGTCCGTCCTAACTGACGGTGCGCAACTGGACGGTGGTCCATAGCTTAACGTAAGTGCAGGGCCTTAACAGGAAGGGAAAATAATGGGAGAAAACAACAGACAAAGACAGACAAAACGGATGCGTAAACGTTACCAGGCCGGGTCAGATACCAAGTAGTCAACAAATCAAAAACGTAAGCAAACCAGAACAAGAGGAAGCCGAGGTGAAGATCCATGAGATCGCATCAGTACAAAGGGATATAACAAAGTCGAGGTCAATTTTCAAGCTGAGGTCAATAAAATCAAATCCAAGGGTACGCTAGTGAGGCAAGGAACACCAATCACAGGCAACCTGTGGCCAGCAGGTTGTCTGTTTAAATAAGCCAGACTGATGGGTCACGTGATGTGGCCAGCGTCACGTGACCCTGCATCAGACACAGCCACACACCTGAGTGCCGACTTATCCATGTCGGCGCTCCCTCCTTGCTCGTTGTCTAGGGGATGGGGAACGCCGGCCGCACTGAGGAATCGTGCGCTGCCGGGTCCTCCCCGCCCCTTGTTGTCAAGGAGACAAGGACGTCGGCCGCGTCCGACGCCGGCTCCTCGAGTCTCTCCTCCTCCACAGTGGGATTGTAGGGAGAGAGCGCGCCGTCGGCTCCCTGTTACAGCTCCAGCAGAAAAGACACGTCTCCTGAGCTGCAGCACAGAGGACACTCCCCTTGAGCTGTCAGCTTGATATAAATCTAGGAGAGCAATGAATGTGGAGATCTCTGGTTTCATGTGAGGTACAGGGCTGGTTCTAGCTTTGTTAGAAAGCGATTGTCATGTACTGTATGATGTCTGATTTTCATTTTTTTACATTAGCCGTGGGATAACCCCTTTAGAGAGGACTTCTCACCTCTCCTGACTGACTGTAATGGTAAATTGCAAACATTTAACCCCTCAGATGCCGTGTCAAATGTGACCGCGCCACCTGGGAGCTAAAAATCCAGGGAGTGCATGCTCTCTGGCCTGCAACGGCTCCCCCTAGTGGGGATCGGGGGAGCCGGATGTTGTTTGTGACAACGAGGCTGCCACAGATAGGTTCCTATGAAGACCCTGCCTGTAGCAAGGCTACATAGGAGACTACAATGCTGGAGTCTATGAGAGAAGCAATCTAATGATTTCTTGTTCAAGTTCCCTAGGGGAACTTTTTAAAAAAAAAAGTGTGAAAAAATGTTTTTAAAGATATAAAAAAGTCAATTTATCCTACTTTCCCCAAATAAAAAAAAATAAACATCATAGGCATGCATGCGAAAATGCCCATAGTCAGGAATGTAGCTAAAGGCTCATGGGCCCTGGTGCAAGGGTTCAGCTTGGGCCCCCTTCCCTCAGAGCTTTGTGTGTCTTCTTATGCGGCACAAGGGTCTTTGGGCCCCCTCAGGCTCCTGGGCCCGGTAGCGACTGCTACCTCTGCACCCCCTATAGCTACGCCCCTGCCCATAGTAAAAAATAAAATATTAATACCATGTGGCAAATGGCAAAACAGGAAAAAAAATATCACAATGGCCAATTTGCTGTTTTTTGGACCCCCAAAAAATGTAATAAAAAGTGATCAAAAAGGTCATACACAACCCAAAATGGTATCTGTGAAAAGTACGGATACTCACACAGCTCTGTACACAAAACAACAAAAAAGTTATAGGGGTCAGAATATGGAGCTGAAAAGAAAACTTTTTTTTCAAGATTATTTTTTTTCCAGTATTAAAACACGAGAGCGAAAACTAAATCACAAAAAAACAAGCCCTCACCTCTATGTGAATGGAAAAAGTTAAGGCCTCAGAAAGTATGGCAGTCTAAAATGAAAACACAAAAAGGAAAAATCCTCCAGGGATCCAGGGGTTAAACAAGCGCCCTCTCTCCCTAAGGCTTCATTCACACGACCGTATGTGTTTTGCGGTCCGCAAATTGCGGATCCGCAAAAAAAAACGGATGACGTTCCGTATGGCATCCGTGTTTCAGTTTTTTTTGCGGATCCATTGTAACAATGCCTATCCTTGTCAGCAAAACGGACAAGAATAGGACATGTTCTATCTTCTTTGCGGAACGGAAATACGGACATAAGGAAACGGAATGCACACGGAGTACCTTCCGTTTTTTTTTGCGGATCCATTGAAATGAATGGTTCCGCATACGGTCCGCAAAAAAAACGGAACGGACACGGAAACATAACACGGTCGTGTGAATGAAGCCTAAGGCGAATACTGCGGCCGTGTGACATACTGAACTCCTGATCTTATTCCGTGGAGTAATAACACAAATCCTGCTTACAACAGTCGCACCATGAATTGCTCTTCCCCAGGCTGTACTATTAATCAGATTTTCATAAAGATAATTTTAAGGTGGAAAATGTCTTTAAACAGAATCTGTCACCAGCGACCTCCCTATCAAACTGGGGTTCACCTGATTAAAAGGCAGTTTTTCTTTTGTTGATCTGAGGCTCCTATGCAAATTAGGCCTTTGGTGCAACGAGGGCGTTACCATTGTTCTTGTTGCACCCAAGCTCCGCTCCTTCCTGTGGCCAGCCCTTCCCTGGCAGCTTTGCCACTGCCTGGCTCTGTCAATCAAAGCAATGTGGGAAAGGCTGGCCACAGAAAGGAGCAGAATGGCAAAACCTCACATGGACATGAGTTTTGCAGATGGTGGCTATAAAAACCGGACCACCTTGCCTCCCTGCAGCATCTCTTACTGTCACCTTGACACTTAGGGTAGGAGACCCGACTTTAAAATCAATGTCCATACAGCCCACCTGACAGGACAGCCCATGTCTGTCTTAAAGACATACTTGGAAACCATTATATACATTACCCCATACCTCTTACATCTAGTGATGTCTCCTCTGATGTTCTCTTTCCTTATCTTCTCCATTCAGACCAGACCGCTATGATGACTTCTTTCAGCCATCTCTGCAGAGTTTGACAGACAGACATCTTAGTTTTCTGCTTTTCCATCATCCTACCACCCCCAATACTGTGCCCGCTGTGCTCCCCAATACTATACTGCTGAAACAGCCCCCCCGGAAAAACTAGTACCACACAGATAGTGACCCCTTCGATAATTATTGGTACACAGTGCTCTAAAAAATAACTGCGCCTAGCAAATAGTGTCCCTAACACTAACAGTGTCGCATACATAATATCCCCCAAAAATAATTATGCTAAACTGATACTGTTGCCAGGGTGCCCCCCACTGTAACTGTCCTTCCAAAAGTCCCACCAATAGTAATAATTATCTACCAGAGTGCACATGTGGTAACAGTGTATGCCAGTAAAAAATACCCCCTTATAATTTGCTCCATAACAAAAAAAAACCTTATAATGGGAGCCAGTACAAAAAATGCCCACTTCTGTGTGCCAGTACAAAAATGCCCCCTCTTAGTGCCCTCAGTACAGCCGATGTCCCCATAGTGCCCCCCTACAATGTGTTTCAAAAGCCTATCAGAGGGCAGGGCAGAGAGACATTGCTCCCGTGCTCCGTCACAGTATCGCTGTCCTGAGGATGGTGATACATAATTGACGGTGCCCCATTGGCTTAGGGGCTCATTTGCGACCCCTATAGCTATACCCCGGCCTATAAGGTGCCAGAAGTCGATTTACGCTGCATCCGCTTTGTGGGTACCCTACAGGGGTGTAGCTATAGGAAAAGCAGGGGAAGTGGCTGCTTTGGGGCCCACCCAGGAGGAGGACTGAAAGATTTTATTGTCAGAGCCCTGGTGAAACAGTATTATACAATGACATTATATACATTCAGGAAACGGACGGAGCCTCATCGGAGAGCATGATCTCCACTAGCCACAGGAGGCGGAAGTTGCGAAGAAGTTGCTGTGGTGGGGCCCCATTCAAAAATTAGCTTTGGGGCCCAGTCATTTCTAGTTACGCCACTAGTACCAAACAGCACTGAAGATCTGCCGCAAGAAAATCCACGGCGTAGCCAAGGTACGGACACTGTCGATTGTAAAGTGCGGTCCACATGAGTAAGGCCACACGTCGACGGGGATTGGAAACGTCATGAACTTTGCTGCAGAATACGCAAAGTGTGAACTCTGCCTTAGGGCTCACGCACACGAACATTTTTCTCTTCAGTTTCCGTTCAGTTTTTTTACAGGCCCGTATGTGGAACCATTCACTTTAATGGGACTGCAAAAAAAACCTGAAATGACTCCGTGTGCATTCCAATTCCGCAAAAAAATAGAACATGTGTTATTCCTTTACGTTTTTCGGACAAGGACAGGCATTGTTACAATGGATCTGCAAAATAAAAACGGATGCAATACGGATGTGATCCGTGCTTTTTTTTTTTGCGGATTCGTGTTTTGCGGAATGCAAAATACATACTGTTGTGTGTATGAGCCCTTAGGGCTCACGCACACAATGTGAAAGTAGCCTTAGTCTGGTGGTCACCCAGCTTTCCCAGATTCCTGACCGGCAATTCTGCCTTGTTACAGTGCATGGCCTCAGTCACAGACTAGGAAAGCCGGGTGACCACTCTGAGGGTCCATGGCGGTGGTCACAGAACTTTCCCAGAATGCACTCGGTTACTAGAGGCAGAGATGTGACTGTACTCCAGCCCGCACACAACTCTCCAGCTGCACCTGCTCGCGCTCCCCTCCGCCCCTCCCTGGCTTCTCCTTATGTACTGTAACCCGCGAAATGCATCATGGGTCGTGTAGTTCCTCACAGGCTCCTGGGACTTCGCGAGCGACCGGTGACAAACTACGCTTCCCGTGATCCCTTGCGAGCGGCCTATGAACGACTACCACATGGAACAGGGGGAGCCGGGGAGGGGATGTTGGCAGTGCCGGTGCGCCTCCTCTCCTCCTGCCAGCTTCTGGATAGTGGTGGCAGCAGCTGCCACCTAAACCCCCCCGCCGGCTGTCTGCGACCCCATGAAGTCTGTGGACATGGATCTCTTCGGGGATCTACGGAGAATGAACAAGAGGCAGGTGAGTGACAGCAGCCAGGACTGCCCAGGGGCCACACTCCGGGCTGCTGGGGGCCACACTCATCAGCTCCAGTCCAGTAACTGTTATCATTGTCCATGGTGACTATTGTGATAGATCTAACCCCATTATGGGAGGGGATTGTTATTTTATTGGGTTTTATCCAATATATTTCATTTTATTACATTAATACCATGGATTATTTTATATTATATATGACCCCTCATCACACTGTATAATATAATATATATATATATATATATATATATATATATATATATATATATATTTATTTAAAGGGATTTTTTACAGGAATTTCGTGGGCTAAAATAACAAAAATGCAGGGACTTTGAATAAAAAAAATAAAATTATATATATATAACTTTTGATGTTTTTCAGCCTCACAATGCAACCATATTTACCATGTGCATCCAATGTTCTGGGTCCTGTTCACATTACTGTCTTTTCCGTTCCATTAGGGAACTTTTTTTAATGGAAAGTATATTATAGGCTGTCACTCTTGCTGTCAATAACCCCTGTCATGTTTCGAGAGCTGTGTTACAGCTGTCGTGGCTTCTCTTAAAGGGGTTTTCCAGGAGTTTAATATTGATGGCCTAACCTCCGGATAGGTCATCGATATCTGATCGGTGGGCAGGGACGGACTGGGAACCTAAAGGGGCTACACAAGTAGGCAGGGTCAGCAATATTATAGAGCCAAATACCGCCCCATCAGAACCATATACCATAGCGCTGCACCATATGTTGACCCAAAAGCTGGCCTTCTTTGGTGGCCATCAATATCTACCATCTTCTGTCCTCCTCCTCCAGTTGTTTATGGAGCAGGGGGCTTAGGAGGTGAGATGTGGGCCACAGTAGTTGAACTCAGTAGGTCATGTGCGGTCGCTGATGGGTACATGAGTACCTCATTACCACAGAGAGCTCATTAGGTACCTGGCCAGCGGCAGAAAGGGGGCTTGGACGACCCTCTGGGCATCGGCCCACCAGGAATTTTCTCTGTAAGGTCTATGGTCAATCTGCTTCTGTCGGTGGGGTTCCGACTCCCACAGAAGAGGTGTTTGAAGAGGCCACTGCTCTCCGGTGAGCGCCTCAAAACTTCTTCCTAGGCCAGTGCTGTCATGTTCATTAGATATATGGCCTAGGGCAGTGGTGGCGATTCTATGGCACCCGTGGCCGAGGGGGGCACTCAGAGCCCGCTCTGTGTGGGCCATGCGTAAGGTTGCCACCTGTGCACTATTACTAATGAGCGCTTCCATGGTGGAGCGCTCCTTAGTACGGCCTTTGCCCCCCCCTTTTCTGGTTGTGTTAAAGAATAAAGAAAACTCCCGTCCTCCATTAGATGGTGCCGCGGGAAACACTTGCTCACTGGATGAACAGGACAGGACCTGCGCTTCAACGTGATAACATTTCGCAGCTTTGACTGGAAGCAGCAGGACCTGCGCTCCAGCGTGATGATGTCTCGCAGGTCCTGCTGTCCATCCAGTGAGCAGCGAGTGTTGAGTTTTTTTTTTTTTTTTTTTGCACAAGAAGAGAGGGGAAGGGGGCATTAGTAGTTCTGGGAGCCACTAATGGAGGAAAAGTAATACTGGGGGGCACTAATGGGGGGGCATTCATTTTACTCAGGGCCATTAATGGGGTCCTTATTAAAGGGGTTCTCCAAGTTAGCTATCCTCAGGATAGGTCATCAATATCAGATCGGCGGGGGTCTGACACCCGGCACCGATCAGCTGTTTGAAGAGGAGGCGCGCCGTACCAGCGCTGCCTCCTCTTCACTGTTAACACGCTGGCCGTAACCTACGTAGCGGTGAGTAGGTGTAATTACATCTAACCGCCCCCATTCATTTCAATGGGAAAGCTTGTTCCTAAACACTTGTATGGGAGCGATCCTTCCCATTGAAATGAATGGGGCGTAATTACACCTACCTATGTTACGGCCAGCATGTAAACAGTGAAGAGGAGGCAGCACTGGTACGCCGCGGCCGCACCTCCTCTTTAAACAGCTGATCGGCGTGGGTGCTGGGTGTCGGACCCCCTCCCATCTGATATTGATGACCTATCCTGAGGATAGGTCATCAATATATATAACTCGGAGAACCCCTTTAATACTGGGGGCCATTAAGGGGGCATTATTAAAGGTGTTCTCCATGCTTTTAATATTGATGACCTATCCTCAGGATAGTACATCAATCTCAGATCTCTGGGGTTCCAATGCCCCCCTGCTGATCAGCTGTATGAAGGGAAGGCGTTCACAGTGCGGGCGTGCTGTCTCCCTTCTCGCTTCCTGCTTGCCATAGACATAGCAGCAGCGAGCAGGAAGCTTATCTTATCGGTGGGGGTGCCTGGTAGCGATCTGATATTGATGAACTATCCTGAGGATAGATCATCAATATTAAAAGCCTGGGGAACTCCTTTAATACTGGGGACAACTAATAGGGGCATTATTAGTACTGGGGACAACTAATAGGGGCATTATTAATACTGGGGACAACTAATAGGGGCATTATTAATACTGGGGACAACTAATAGGGGCATTATTAGTACTGGGGTCGCCAACAGAGATATTAGTTTGACTGGGGCAACTCCCCCACAGCTTAACTTGGCCTGTATTTTTTAGTATTCAGGTTAAATTGCCGTGTTGGCACTTGGCGATAAATAAGTGGGTTTTGGGTTGCAGTTTGGACTCGCGCTCTCTATAAGGTTCACCGTCACTGGTCTAGGCACAGCTCAGTCCTATTCAAGTGAATGGGTCTGGGCTGCAGTACCAAATACAGCCACTATACGGCACTGTAATTGGTATGCTATCCTGAGGATAGTTCATCAATATGTAGAACCTTATAGATCTATAATGCTGTGAATATTAGGAGTCCTTAAAGGGGTTGTCCACCTTTTACATATTGATTTCCTATGCTCTGGGGTTCTGACACCCAGTACCCCTGCCAGGAGGGGTAAAGTAAAGGGGCCCTGGATAAAAAAAAGAAGTGGGAACCCTTATTTCAGCAAACTTTGGACATGCTGTGGTGTTATGTCAGAAGTCTTGACCGGTGCAGGTCTGGCTCCTGGGACCCCGACTGATTTCTGAAATGAAGGGGTACAGGTACTCGGCAAAGCCCTGTAGCCCTCAGTTTTTGTTCAGCTCTCTGAGCAAGAGGCCTGGGCAGAAACCCCCATTCCTCCAGGAGTTAGTAAAAATGATAGGTATACTTTAAAGGGGTATCCTGGTTAGAACAAGTTATCCCCCTGTCAGCCATATTAGATTGATGGGGGTCTGAATCCTAGGACTCACCAATCTCAAGAACCAGGGGTCCTGTGACTGATGGTCGAGCGTGTGCACTGAGCTCTCTCCGACGGTCCCATAGAGATGAATGGAGCGGCTGTTCCACTCATTGAGGGGAATGGGACCCTTGGCCTCGTAATCAGTGGGGGTCCCAGGGGTCAGCCCTCCCTCGTCCATGTGGATAGAGGATAAACTGTTCTAAGCGGAATACCCCTTTAAGGGGGCCCTGCGCGGCTCAGTTACACACAGTATTTTACGTCCCGTGAGATGCAGATTATTAATAGGAAGCCTTCCGCCTCCGTCTTCTGAATTATACCCGTGTCTGGACGCATTAAATTTCACAAGCATCAGAGCGGCTTCTGATTCCTCGTGTCACAGACCTCATCCGGAGCGTTTTCCCAATATGCCGCGCTATAAAAACCATCACAGTTTATAGCATATAGCGGCTTTATAATACATCCATAACTTATGTAGGCTGCTTTCATTATTCTTAAAGGGACCTGCCCCCATTATTTACTGCAGCATATGGCGCGCTTGGCGTTTTCACACTCCTCCTACATCCCAAAATGCCTCTTCTGGAACGTTTCGAATCCGCCTCCTCCCTGATGTCATCTGAGACCGTTTTCCCTACTAATTAGTAGGCACGGACGTCCGTGGGAGGGTAGATCAGGGGAAAACTGTACTGCTTTAAATGGGTTAAACAGGAATGTTTCCGTTCACTGATGGCAAGCAGAGATCTTGAAAATGGGGAGGTGTAGTGATCAAATAGTGACCCACGATCTCCTGATGTGTGCTGGATCAGCAACCTCCGGCTGCTGTGAAATTACAACTCCCAGCATGCACACTTGCTCAGCTAGAGCATGCTGGGAGTTGTAGTTTCAGAACATCTGGAGCGCCGGAGGTTGCTGACCCTGGTCCTACGGAGGTGCCATAGAGCAGGGATGCTCAACCTGCGGTTCTCCAGCTGTTGTAAAACTACAACTCCCACCATGCCCTGCTGTGGGCTAATAGCTGTAGGCTGTCCGAGCATCCTGGGAGTTGTAGTTTTGCAACAGCTGGAGGGCCGCAGGTTGAGCATCCCTGCCATGGACATACAAAAACGGAATGCGCATTTCCGTTTTTTTCATAGCCCCTTGAAATGAATGGTTCCGCGTACGGACTTTTAAAAAACGGAACGCAAACTAAAGAAAAATACGGTCGTGTGAACAGGCCCTGTTTTTCACAGATGTTTTTCTGAGAACGACCATTGAAAAAACGACTCCCTTGAGTTCTATAGAGGCTTTTGGGCCCCAAAAAGGACAAAATAGGATGTTGTATTTTTTGACGGACAATATTTACAGTCCGTTAAAAATTAGCCATGTGAATAGAACCGTAGACTGTTATTGTTCTGCTGTATGACGGCCGTTTTTCATGTGAATGAGGCCTACGTTTTCTGCTTCTTCAGTTTGGAGCCGTGTCCTTCAGTTTCCCTGTTCCTATACTCACAGCTGTACATACAGGCATCTGTTCACACATAGACCTTGGATTTGGGGCGGAGGGTTTACACTTTACTCGATGTCTGTGCCATTGTTTTTAGAACGTAGATTTGCATGGCTAAAATGTACGGAAGGAGATGTGAATGCACTGGCTGCTGATTGGTCAGGGCTTTAAAGGGGCTGTACCACCAAAAAATATGCCACAGTTTTCAAACCAGTCCCAATTGCATGTAATTAAAAATTTATTATAGCTGCTGAGTTATTCAATGAAACTTGAATAGCGCCACCTGCTGTGCGCTATTTTTTTTTTTATTTGTCCACCTTACTGAGATGGACGCACATGCTCAGTTCTGTCCTTCAACTACCACCAGCTGCAGCACGACACACCCCGTGATCTGCCAGCTTGAAATAAATCTATCAGGGCAATTGGAACAATGAATGGTGGGTTCTGTGGATCCATGTGAGGTGTTGGTTCTGGCTTTGTGTGGCCCCATGCAAACGACCGTGTCCGTTTTGCAGTCCGCAAATAGTGGATCCTCTAAACACGTATATACCGTCTGTGTGCATCCCGATTTTTCCCTTTTTACGCATCTCGCCCTATGGTATAAATACGTATTCTTGTCTGCACAAAGGATCTATTCTATGTTCTATATTTTTATTTTTCACTAGTTTTTTTTTTTTTTTGCGGGGCCGTGGAGCTGACATATGGATGCAGAAATGAATGGGTCTTCATCCGACCTACAAAAAATGTGAATCGGATGCAGACCAAAATTACGATCATGTGCATGATGCCTTGGTTGTCATTTACTTTATGATGTCTGATTCTTAGATGGTGCAGTGGCCACTGGCTGCACAATTTTTACAGCAAAATCATGGGGCTTTTACCGCCGCACCGTCTGTTCTCACCCTTAGGGCTCATTCACACGCACATATTTTTTTTTCGTGTTTGTTCCGTTTTTTTACAGGCCGTATGTGGAACCATTCAATTCACAAAAACAGAAACAGAAATGACTCCGTGTGCATTCCCTTTCCATATGGCTTCTCCGCAAAAAAGATCATGTCCTATTCTTGTCCGTTTTTCATTGTTACAGTGGATCCCCAAAAATATGGGTGCTATATGGATGTCACGCTGACGTCATCCGTATTTTTTGCAGATCCATGTTTTGCAGACCGCAGAATACATATGGTCGTGTGCATGAACCCTTAGGCTACATTCATACAACTGTGGATATCTTACTGTCCGCACGGATGTGAACAGCGCACAGATGACATCCGTGTTCTGTCCGCATTTTTTGCAGCCCCTTTGAAATGAACGGGTCCGCATGTGGACACAAATGTAGGAAAGGGCGTTGTACTGGTTGGAGAGCCCTTTTAAAGGGGTTTTCTCATCAACAGGATATGCTTTCTCCAACATGGGAGTCCTCAGACCTCCATCCCCCCCGGTGAGACTGGCTGCCGGTGTCTGAATCCACCTCTATGGGAGACACCGAAACGGCAGAGGGTGCTCCCATAGAAGAGAATGGAGGAAGCCGCACACACGCACACCTCTCCATTCCTTCTCCACCTGGATGCAGCACCCAATGGACATCTTATCCGTCAGGTGCCCTGTTCTGTATATAGGTGCAGGTCCCACCTATGGGTCCTTCACCTATCAGCTGTTTATGGTACAGTGGTAAGTGGCAGCGCTGGAGCCCTGGGTTTCAATCCCACCAAGGGCGACATTGGCATGCAGTTTGTATGTTCTTTCCGTGTTTGCATGTGTTTTCTCCATTGCGCAAAAAAAAAACCTAACTGATGGGTTAATTTGGAGAGTGATGCCCATCAGCGCTGCAGAATATGTTGGCGCTATATGAATGAATAAGCTAAATGTGTCATATAAATGAATGGGAATACCCCTTTAAAGCTACAGCCTGTTGTACGTAATAGTAGCAGCACGGGCCCTGATCAAAGCCCCTGGTGACTCGCCGAGCACTAAGCAATCTGTCAGCGCTTCCTTAGCTGTTTGTTACGTCTCGGCATGCCGCCGTTCATGTCCTGATGTATTTAGACGCATTACAATGAAGGCAGCGGTGGAGTGTTTTGTGTTGTTTTCGGGGCCTTTTTAACTCCTCTCCCTGTGGTGCCCCTCTAAACAGCCTTTTACACAAATGATTCCTGCCAGATGAAAGAAGTAGACCGCCACAGTGTAACAGAACAGACGCAAGGCACAGCCACTCTTTATATCATCTGAATAGGAAGCATTCTTCCTTTGCTGTGTACGAGGCCACGTTCAGAAATACGCCAATCACTTTCTTCTAGCACATATTTATACAATATGTAGTCTAATAATTCTGTGTGGTTCAGGGTTTGTTTCCGCCAGACATTTCTGCTCCTGTCGCGGCCCGAGCCCCTCATGGCATGATAATGATTTGTAATGCTGTGTGTCGCTGCCCAACCTCCACTTGTACTGGATACATTATGTCAGTACAGTTCATTACAGTTGATGTCGGCCAGGGACACACAGGGTTCAAACCTGTCTGGGACTGCCCACTTATGGGCAGGTCTTAAATAAGCACCACCCATTTTTTTTTGTCATGGAACAGCCCGAATTTGCATGGTCTGTTTCTGAAAATTAGGAACCATCCCTGCAAATTTGGGACTGTTGGCTACTATGCCAGTAGCCCAGTCAAGGCTTAGGGAGACTGTATGTTATTACGATCATTCATCCCCCACACGTCCTATTGTCAGTAGCACGTCACTGTTGTTCACACAGGGCGATGTGCTGCCAACAAACGAGGATTTTTCTCGTTCCCCGTGTAGAAGGCTCCTCAGGGATATACATTTTCAAGCAGATCTAATCCATCATTTTATACACAGCCAGTGCATTTACTGCTGCGCTCAAGGCCTAGCGACTGCAGGACAGCCAGCACTTCCAGTTATAAATGTCTCCTGTCGCCGGACCTGACAGATAAAGGCCAAAGATCTCTCATTTGGTCACAGTGTACTGTCGCAGAGCCTGGTTTTGTCATCATAGGGAAGGCCTGCTACTCAGAAACCCCCACTCCGAGCCAGAAGCAACATCGGGTTATAATACATCTTCCCTAATGCGACCGTATGGCGATCAGCCAGCTTTATTTCTAAAAAGAGGTCTTTGTTGCCCGTAGCAACTAATTACAGCTAATTTTTCTCTTTCCAAGAGCAGAATATGAAATGAAAGCTGCGCTGTGATTGGTTGCTGCAAGGACTGGTCATAAATATGCCAAATTGTTCTGAATGAAAAGCTATCTTTGCCGCCTATAGCAACCAATCACAGCACAGCTTTCATTTTGTATTCTGCTCTTGAAAAGCGAAAGCTGTGATTGGTTGCTACGGTCAACCAATCCAGTTTTGTTTTTTCATTCAGACCAGTTTGGCAGATTTATGACCAGTCTCTTAACAAAGTTTTCTTGTCGCCCACAGCAACCAATCACAGCACAGCTTTCACTTTTCAAGAGCACAGTGAAAGCTTCACTGTGATTGGTTGCTATGGGCAACTAATCCAGATTTTTTTTTTATTCAGACCGACTTGGCAGATTTATCACCAGTCTCTTAAAAGAAAACTGTCTTTGTTGCCCATAGCAACCAATCACAGCAGAGCTTTAATTTTTCAAGAGCAGGTTGCGAAATGGAAGCTGCACTGTGATTGGTTGCTATGGGTAACAATGACAGTATTTCTTTTACTAAAAAAAGAAAAATCACATTTTGGCGCTAACCTCATTTGTGCCTCTTTCCCAGAAAGTTGGTTGGGCTTAGCAGGAGGGGCCTGGCAAAATTGCTGTAATTTACACCAAAAAATGGCATAAATAATGGAACTAATCTAGTTCCAGCTCATAGTGATATACCAGCTGGGAACATCCCAGGCCTGATTTACAGATGTATTTTTACCCAGAGACTTTATTTTATAGCGCAGGGTTAAATTTGTACAGCTCAAATTGTCCTGAACCCGCTCTCAGACTGTCCTGAGTGTCTTGTAAGACGGAAGTGTAAACGGAGGTGGCACAGAGGGGCTGCCATGAGGCCGGTTTCCTGGGTAACTCTAAGGCTGGCAGCGTCGGGGAAGCTTTTCCGGCTTTGCTGCTTCGTGTTCTCACTGAATAAATGTCACTGTACGTGGCAGACATCTTACATATGGCCCGTCCTGTACACTGGGCTCATATCATACATTCACCATAGCTCATGCCAGCATTCAGGGATTAATTCAGGGGGAGTCAGGGGGCATTATGCCAACTGCATGGATTATATAATGCCACTCACAGCCCTGCCTATGCTGTATATAGTGCCATTCACAGCCGTGTCCATGGAGTATATAGTGCCATTCAGAGTCATGCCCTTGGAGTATATAGTGCCATTCACAGCTGTGCCCATGGCGTATATAGTGCCATTCACAGCCGTGCCCGTGGCGTATATAGTGCCATTCACAGCCGTGCCCATGGCGTATATAGTGCCATTCACAGCCGTGCCCGTGGCGTATATAGTGCCATTCACAGCCGTGCCCGTGGCGTATATAGTGCCATTCACAGCCGTGCCCGTGGCGTATATAGTGCCATTCACAGCCGTGCCCGTGGCGTATATAGTGCCATTCACAGCCGTGCCCGTCTTTTCTTGGTCTTGGGGAGACAATCACAGGGACTCTTTATTTTTTAATGTGACATCTTTTCTATTTTTATGTTTTTTTTTACCCTTCTGCAGCTTTACTATCAAGTTCTTAACTTTGCCATGATTGTGTCGTCTGCCCTTATGATATGGAAAGGCCTCATCGTGGTCACAGGGAGCGAGAGCCCCATTGTTGTCGTATTGAGGTAGGTCCGGGATGGTTCTTGGGGGGGGTTGGATTTCTAGGTATGGGATGTGAGGAGATGCACTAACCTCAGATTGCCGCTTACAGGCACGTATAGATACATTACTGAGTGCAGTATGTGAACTATATAGCAATACAGCCATATAGTACCAATATAAAACCACCATACAGTGACCAGATAATAGAACCGTAACATACCTTAATATGTCCATAAAGTCCTCAAATTATACCACCATATAATGCTAACTATACAGCTCTGTACAATGGCTAGAGATGCATCATAAATGCACAGTATTTACCTGGTAATGGGGGACCATAGAGTTAAAGGGGTTGTTAGCCCTCAGGGGCCTTTCGGGAAGATCCCCCCCCCCCCTCCCCACGCGTGGCCGGACCTGCAGAGGGAGTCATACTTACGTGATCCCTTCCACTGGGTTCCAGCTTCTTACTTAGTTTTTGACTCTCGAAAGGCCGCAGCGCCAGGGTAGCAAAGAAGCCGTAACCCAGCGGTGAGGATCAGGTAAGTCTAATTCCCTAACCAGGTCCAGCATCTCTTTGGAACGGAGGGAATCTGCCCAAAAGGCCCCCGGGGTGAACCGCCCCTATAAGACATAATTTATCAGAATTTACAGAAGCAGAAGAGCTGAGTTTGTCATTTGGCAGTAGTAAAAGCTGCGTTTAGAATCACTGATGTTAAACGCACAGACCGTCAAACATTCAGTGTCTCATTCAGCTCTGCTACATCTGTAAGAAATCCAGTTACTAGTTCTTGTTCCTTTTGTGTTGTTGGTTGGTAACCTCTCTGGTCCTTCCACAGCGGCAGCATGGAGCCAGCCTTTCATCGAGGAGACCTGCTGTTCCTCACAAACTTCCAAGAAGACCCCATCCGGGCCGGAGAGATCGTCGTTTTCAAAGTGGAAGGCAGAGACATCCCGATAGTCCACAGAGTCATCAAAGTCCATGAAAAGTAATGTATTACAGCTGGGCTATTTGTCTTTAGGTTAAAATGCTGTCTGCTTGCAGCTACCACTAGGGGGTGCTTACTACATACTGATTTATTACTGAGTCCAAGTGACATGCAGTGAGCTCCACCTAGTGGTGGCTGCAGGCAGCCAGAATTTTATTTTTTCACTCTGTCTGTGCTGTGGATTTAGAGCTCTGTATCAGAAAAATCAAGCACTGACTGCTATACAGAAATGAATTGTTACTGAAGTTTCAAACTAAATGGGATGTGCTCTCATTGGTGCGGTCTGACCCACCAACCCCTTAATGGGTCGAAGCCCCACCAGTCAGACACATCCTCTTATCCTGTGGATAGAAGATAAGATCATTTTTAAGGTCTGCGTAAATATTGACAAATATCCCCCCCCACATCATAGGGCAGGAGACCCCTGTCTATCCATGCCTCCTGTGTTATAATCCAGAACTACATTCACAATTCTGCAGGCTTCAAAGCTAAAATAGCCCAGCACTTCCCTCTAATACTGTGTCTGCACAGAACGTGCACTGGTGAGCTGAATTTTGCAAAGGGTTATCTTTTCACCAGGCACTATACAGCAGTCTGATGTACAGAAATTTAATTGCCCTCCCGGATGGCAGGAGTTCTGATTAGCTGTTGGGTCTGTCAGCAAGCAGAATAGTGAGTGCAGCTCTGAAATATAATACAGGATGTACCTCAGGATCAGTACAGGATAAGTAATATAATGTATGTGCACAGCGACTGCACCAGCAGAATAGTGAGTGCAGCTCTGGAGTATAATATAGGATGTAACTCAGGATCAGTATAGGATAAGTAATGTATGTACACAGTGACTGCACCAGCAGAATAATGAGTACAGCTCTGGAGTATAATACAGGATGTAACTCAGGATCAGTATAGGATAAGTAATGTATGTACACAGTGACTGCACCAGCAGAATAGTGAGTGCAGCTCTGGAGTATAATACAGGATGTAACTCAGGATCAGTATAGGATAAGTAATGTATGTACACAGTGACTGCACCAGCAGAATAGTGAGTGCAGCTCTGGAGTATAATACAGGATGTAACTCAGGATCAGTACAGGATAAGTAATGTATGTACACAGTGACTCCACCAGCAGAATAATGAGTACAGCTCTGGAGTATAATACAGGATGTAACTCAGGATCAGTACAGGATAAGTAATGTATGTACACAGTGACTCCACCAGCAGAATAATGAGTACAGCTCTGGAGTATAATACAGGATGTAACTCAGGATCAGTATAGGATAAGTAATGTATGTGCACAGCGACTGCACCAGCAGAATAGTGAGTACAGCTCTGGAGTATAATACAGGATGTAACTCAGGATCAGTACAGGATAAGTAATGTATGTACACAGTGACTGCACCAGCAGAATAGTGAGTGCAGCTCTGGAGTATAATACAGGATGTAACTCAGGATAAGTAATGTATGTCCAGTTTTGTTTTTTCATTCAGACCAGTTTGGCAGATTTATGGTCAGTCTCCTAACAAAGTTTTCTTGTCGCCCATAGCAACCAATCACAGCACAGTTTTCACTTTTCAAGAGCACAGTACAAAATGAAAGCTTCACTGTGATTGGTTGCTATGGGCAACTAATCCAGATTTTTATTTTTTTTTATTCAGACCGATTTGGCAGATTTATCACCAGTCTCTTAAAAGAAAACTGTTTTTGTTGCCCATAGCAACCAATCACAGCAGAGCTTTAATTTTTCAAGAGCAGGATGCGAAATGGAAGCTGCACTGTGATTGGTTGCTATGGGTAACAATGACAGTATTTCTTTTACTAAAAAAAAAAAAATCACATTTTGGCGCTAACCTAATTTGCGCCTCTTTCCCAGAAAGTTGGTTGGGCTTAGCAGGAGGGGCCTGGCAAAATTGCTGTAATTTACACCAAAAAATGGCATAAATAATAGAACTAATCTAGTTCCAGCTCATAGTGATATACCAGCTGGGCACATCCCAGGCCTGATTTACAGATGTATTTTTACCCAGAGACTTTATTTTATAGCGCAGGGTTAAATTTGTACAGCTCAAATTGTCTTGAACCCGCTCTCAGACTGTCCTGAGTGTCTTGTAAGATGGAGGTGTAAACGGAGGTGGCACAGAGGGGCTGCCATGAGGCCGGTTTCCTGGGTAACTCTAAGGCTGGCAGCGTCGGAGAAGCTTTTCCGGCTTCGCTGCTTCGTGTTCTCACTGAATAAATGTCACTGTACGTGGCAGACATCTTACACATGGCCCGTCCTGTACACTGGGCTCATTCATCACATTCACCCATAGCTCATGCCAGCATTCAGGGATTAATTCAGGGGGAGTCAGGGGGCATTATGCCAACTGCATGGATTATATAATGCCACTCACAGCCCTGCCTATGCTGTATATAGTGCCATTCACAGCCGTGCCTGTGGTGTATATAGTGCCATTCACAGCCGTGCCCGTGGCGTATATAGTGCCATTCACAGCCGTGCCCGTGGCGTATATAGTGCCATTCACAGCCGTGCCTGTCTTTTCTTGGTCTTGGGGAGACAATCACAGGGACTCTTTATTTTTTAATGTGACATCTTTTCTATTTTTATGTTTTTTTTACCCATGCGCTATATAGTGCCATTCACAGCCATGCCCTTGGAGTATATAGTGCCATTCACAGCCGTGCCCCCAGTGGCGTATATAGTGCCATTACAGCCGTGCCCGTGGCGTATATAGTGGCCATTCACAGCCGTGCCCGTGGCGTATATAGTGCCATTCACAGCCGTGCCCGTGCGTATATAGTGCCATTCACCAGCCGTGCCTGTCTTTTCTTGGTCTTGGGGAGACAATCACAGGGACTCTTTATTTTTTAATGTGACATCTTTTCTATTTTTATGTTTTTTTTACCCATGCGCTATATAGTGCCATTCAGAGTCATGCCCTTGGAGTATATAGTGCCATTCACAGCCGTGCCCATGGCGTATATAGTGCCATTCACAGCCGTGCCCGTGGTGTATATAGTGCCAATGTATGTGCACAGCGACTGCACCAGCAGAATAGTGAGTGCAGCTCTGGAGTATAATACAGGATGTAACTCAGGATCAGTACAGGATAAGTAATGTAATGTATGTACACAGTGACTGCACCAGCAGAATAGTGAGTACAGCTCTGGAGTATAATACAGGATGTAACTCAGGATCAGTACAGGATAAGTAATGTATGTACACAGTGACTCCACCAGCAGAATAGTGAGTGCAGCTCTGGAGTATAATACAGGATGTAACTCAGGATCAGTACAGGATAAGTAATGTATGTACACAGTGACTGCACCAGCAGAATAGTGAGTGCAGCTCTGGTAGTATAATATAGGATGTAACTCAGGATCAGTACAGGATAAGTAATGTATGTACACAGTGACTCCACCAGCAGAATAGTGAGTGCAGCTCTGGAGTATAATACAGGATGTAACTCAGGATCAGTACAGGATAAGTATGTATGTACACAGTGACTGCACCAGCAGAATAGTGAGTGCAGCTCTGGAGTATAATATAGGATGTAACTCAGGATCAGTACAGGATAAGTAATGTATGTACACAGTGACTCCACCAGCAGAATAGTGAGTGCAGCTCTGGAGTATAATACAGGATGTAACTCAGGATCAGTACAGGATAAGTAATGTAATGTATGTACACAGTGACTGCACCAGCAGAATAGTGAGTGCAGCTCTGCAGTATAATACAGGATGTAACTCAGGATCAGTACAGGATAAGTAATGTATGTACACAGTGACTCCACCAGCAGAATAGTGAGTGCAGCTCTGGAGTATAATACAGGATGTAACTCAGGATAAGTAATGTATGTACATAGTGACTCCACCTCATGTTACAGAAATTGTGAAATGGTGTTGAAATATGAAGAATTACCACATGTCCACATTCCGTTTTCAGAGAGAATGGAGACATTAAGTTTCTGACTAAGGGAGATAATAATGAAGTTGATGACCGAGGTCTCTATAAGGAAGGACAGAACTGGCTGGAGAAGAAGGACGTTGTGGGCAGAGCGCGAGGGTGAGTGTTGGACTTCTGGGTCTTATCTATGTAAGGCAGTAAGTTTTGGTTGTATTAAAATGGCAGTTTACCACCGCCTCACACATCCTCAGTGTTCCCTATGGTCTTCTTGTGACATTTGTTGGGCCACTTGTTCCTCTGTAGGAAACGTTGAGGTGGGCATATCCATCGGGTAACCACAAACCACTATGTTGAGACTCGTGCCAAGGAAAACCAGTACATTTTCCCATGGCAACCACTCATATTCCAGTTCTTATTCTACAGAGAACTTCTGGAAAGTGAAAGCCACAACCTGATTCATTGCTGTGGATGGTCCTTGTATGGACCTCCTGCTGAACTTATGGTTCTACACACCAGCTAGTCTAAATAAAGAAGCAGTGCTGCAGTGTAAAGCATAAAGTAAAGCAGTAGTCTGAGTATCTGGTGAGACCCCCCACCCCCCCAAATATATGAAATGGGGATTTAATAAGGTTGTCTAAGACGGATTCCTTTTAAAGGGGTTGTGCAAGAATGGATGGACTGGTTCGGCAAACCTACCTACTTTACTGGATATGGGTTGGCTACCCTATTCTTGCAGAATCCCTTTAAAGAGGACCTTTCACCGCTCCTGACATGTCTGTTTTAATATCTTCACACATCCCCCATGTAATAACAATTCTGGAACATCTATTCTTATGTCTCTGTTGTATCATTCCTTTATTATTTCTACTAGAAGTTATGAATGAATTGCCAGCAGTCTGCAGTAAGGGTACAGAGGGGAGGTAACCAGTTGGGGGGGTGTACCTGCACAGACTGACTCTATCCAATCAGTGCTGCCATTTTCAGACTGTGCAGGTACACACCCCCAACTGGTTACCTCCCCTCTGTACCCTTACTGCAGACTGCTGGCAATTCATTCATAACTTCTAGTAGAAATGATAAAGGAATGACACAACGTAGAGACATAAGAATAGATGTTCCAGAATTGTTATTACATGGGGGAATGCATGAAGCTATTAAAACGGACATGTCAGGAGTGGTGACAGGTCCCCTTTAAGGGAATCCTTCCTGGTAGCCGCAGCGGCTCTGTTGGCACATACCTGTATCATAGTCATCTCCTCATTTTCACCCAGTTTGGCGCTGTCAGCGTAATAGAGGTCCTCGCAGCTCCTTTAACATTCATTGTTGCCTCCATAAAGGTAATTGCGTTTTTATGTTATTCAGCCTTGCGTGCAGGCATTATGTAAGTGGAGAAATCCTTCTGAGCCTGAATAGAATAAAACATCATTTCAGCTTTAGTGGCTCCTTCTTCTCCGCCACCTAGTTGAGCTATTCACAGCGTCGGCACCTCATTCTTAAGGCAACTTCACTTTTATTGCTCTGTAAGCGGCACTCGTTTCCTTTTATAGGAGGCATTAGCATTCTCTGTGATGGTGCACAGCTCCGTGCTTGCAGTTTGCTCATTTTCAGTATTTTGAATTGCATCTGTCAGCAGTTTTGTACCTATGACACTGGCTGACCTGTTACATGTGCACTTGGCAGATGAAGGCATCTGTGTTGGTCCCATGTTCATATGTGCCTGCATTGCTGAGAAAAATGATGTCTTAATATATGCAAATAAGCCTCTAGGAGCAACGGGGTTGCTCTTTCTGCAACTGCCGCACCCTCTCCACTTTGATTGGACAGTATAAATGTGAAATGCTAGCAAGCCTCTTTCTTGTATTGTGCCTGTGCCAGATACCGAAGCGTACGCCGCAGCGCAGGGCCAAGTGTGATGACTTTTTCACTGCCTGGTCCTGTTAATTAAAGTGGAGAGGGCGCAGCAGTTGCAGAGAGAGCAGAGCCTCTAGGTGTAATGGTAACGCCCCCGTTGCTCCTAGAGGCTCATTTGCATATAATAAAACATCATATTTCTTAGCAATGCGGGCAAATATGAACATGGGACCAACACGGATGTCTTCCGCTGCCAAGTGCACATGTAACAGGTCAGCCAGTGTCATAGGTACAAAACTGTTGTCAGATGCCCTTTAAAGGGGTTATTCAACCCCTAAAATGCCTTCCCAGATGCCCGGGCTCCTCACATTGGTTGTACTTACCTGGCTGCCCGCACGGCCACCGCTGCATCTTCCCGAGGATAAAAACATCAAATACATACACTGTAAGGGACCCGGGCATATGGGGAGGCATTTTAGGAGTTGGATGACCCCTTTAACCACCTAACTGTTTTGCCCGAATCCAGCTCGGGCAGTGGGAAAAGTAGCTAACTGGAGGGGGGAGGGCTTCTTTAGATGCTGCTATCTCCTGAATGGTAGCAGCTAGAAACATGCGACTGGTCTTGTTTGAAAAATGACATTCCAGGCTTTCATTCAAGACCAGCTAATGACAGCTAAAGTCCAAGCAACAGAGGAGAAATCACTGTTAGAAATCAAGTCGGGAATAATCGCGGGTAAAACCTGATTTTTTACTTTCACCTGCATTAACAGCATCCCGATTTCTATCAGCGATATCTTCCCCTGTATTTTGGTATTGCCAGCTTTCAAACAAGACCAGTGCCATGTTTCTAGCTGCTACCATTCAGAAGGTAGCAGCATGTAAAGCAGCCCTCCCCCCCTCCAGTTAGCTACTTTTCCCACTGCTGGAGCTGGACTCGGGCAAAACAGTTAGGGGGTTAAGGATGAAAAATCTACTGACGGGTTTCGTAGAAAGCCCCCTCATTTCTGGTATCCTATTGTTTGGATGTGTGGGCCATTCTCCGCTTCATTAAGTAGAGCTGTTGCCGAGGTAAGAGTTTACAAATCCTGTGTCTTTAATGGAGCCTGTCCTCCAGTGACTATAAATCACGGCTCGGCAAACAACTTTTAAGAGCTTCTGAAGGACCATTTTGCACGGTGTGTAAGACGTAAAGAATCCAGAGCGAATTACCGAGTAAACGGCTTGAAGGACCCAAGAGGAAACACAAAAAGCTCTTCTCTCAAGAAACTTGTGAAGCTCTTTACGTGTTACACCCGGAGCGGTGGAGCTGAGCAGCCATATGATCTAAACAGACAGAGACGCGCTCGTTCATCACCCCCCAATCTTGCCGGGTGCCGATCTTACCAGTTAATGCAAAACATTGATGTCTGAGAAGTTCCTTTAGGACGTAAATAATTTACAGCAGTTTATGTCTAGAACCTGAAAGGAGACGATGTACATGCCCCATCGAGGTTCGGATTCAACAGTAAGATGCACCACAGTAGATCAAGCAATGCCCTAAATCCCTGTGAATGTCTAGACTTGAATAAATAAAGATTTGGTGTATTTAATTTCTTAATATATCTTGTTACAGCGGTTGGCAATCAAAATCCTCTGCATAGTCTTAGAGAACATGCTGTTGCCAACAGTCACCACTAGAGGGAGCTTACTACATACTAATACTTCCACATTCAAATAATAGCCCTGTATGCAGTAAGCTCCTAAGCTCCCTCTAGTGGCCGTTACAGGCAACCAGAATGTTATGTTTTCACTCTGTCTACGCTGGTGATTTTAGCTCTGTATTAGGAAAATGGAGCTTCGGCTGCTGTTTTAAGAAGTTGACATGAGGTGGACAGGCAGTTTCATCTGTGAACGTGTCTACAGTGTCAAGAAACGCTTAAAGGGGTTATACCATGATTGATGTAAAAATCATATAGTACATAACAATACCTTCCTAGAAAAGTTAGAACCAGCCCTGTTCCTCACATGGATCCAGCGATGTCTACATTCACTGCTCCAATTGCTGTGCTAGATTATCTTCAGCCTGGCAGCTCAGGGGGTGTGTCCTTTCTGCTGCCTCTCTTTCTCTTGGCCACAGCTTCTAACAGAACACATGGCTGGTGGCAGTTGAAGGTTTAACCTGAGCATGTGTGACCATCTCAGTGAGCCGAACAACAAATAAAAGAACAAACAGCAGGTGGCGCTATACAGATAGATTTTATTGAACAACTCACTGGCTATGCTAAATTTTTAATTACATGTAATTACAAAAGTATTCAGATCCAGGTTCTGGTTTGAAAAATGTGCCAGGTGTGTACTCTCAGATAATTTATGGCGGTGTCATGATTATTTTATTTCATAATTTAGTCTTTAAGTGTGAATGCCAAATATGTAAAAATCCTCCTGACATTGGGAAAGGTTGAAGAAGCTCTTTGGTATTAATATTATAATTTTTATTCTGTGTGTGTGCATATAATAACAGCACATTTCTAGCAAGGTTGTTTTATCCCAGATCTGTTGCATGCATACATTTGGAACCCCTTCATTAAAGGGGATGTCTCGCGTCAGTAAGTGGCATTTATCCTGTAGAGAAAGATAATACAAGCCACTTACTAATGTATTGTGATTGTCCATATTGCTTCCTTTGCTGGCTGGATAAATTTTTCTATCACGTTATACACTACTTGTTTTCATGGTTACAGACCACCCTGCAATCCATCAGCGGTGGTCGTGCTTGCACAGTATAGGAAAAAGCACCAGCCTATGTGCGCTCCCATGGTTTCGGCCACCAGAGAGCCCGCAACTTTTTCTTAAAATGTGTAAGCATGACCACCGCTGATGGATTGCAGGGTGGTTTGTAACCGTGGAAACGAGCAGTGTATAATGTGATGGAAAGATGAATCCAGCCAGCAAAGGAAGCAATATGGATAATCATAATACATTAGTAAGTGGCTTGTATTAACTTTCTCTACACGATAAATGCCTCTTACTGAAGTGAGACAATTCTTTTAAGGCAGTTGTGTCATCTGATTCCAGTATGACTACCAGTCCAGAGCTTGCTCTTCTGTGTAGACAGGTTGTCAGTCTCTCCTGTGTGGTTGGCTTCCAGTGAGCTACAGGATTACATCAACACTTATCACTTCCCTCCTAGCCTCTTTCAGACTTCTCTGCACCAAACTCCGCTGTCCTTATTCTTCTGTTTGCCCCCCACCCTAATGTATAGAGTGCATCTTGAAGTATAATGTTTGCCTTTTTTCAGTTATTTAGTGGTATAATAGACGAGTCCGTACAATGATTAGTGGCAGAGTTATGCAGCTGTTTATATTATCTGTGTGTCCTGTGTGCAGAGTCTTCAGTGTATTTTGTAAGATGCAGCTTCACACTGCCCTCCCCTGCCTCCTGCTTGTGATAGCTCACAAGGAGAAACCTGTCACCAGCTGGAGGCAGGGAAAACGGTCTGAAAAGCCTTCACATAGGAATACATTGAGGCAGTGTGAGTTAAGGGCAGCAGTTTTATGTCACTAATCTATTACTAGCTCTTAGATAGGACTTGGCAGAGGAAGCGCAGTGAGATGAGACGCCGCCCGTAGTCTGCATTAGGGGACCTGTATCAGAGGGGAAGAAGAACCAAGATGGTAGACAGTATACATAAGGCATACGCATAAATATGCTGCACTATATAAGCAAAAAGAAAAGGAAAAATATAAGAAAACAAAAATTTAATCTTGTGTTCTTTGTTGGTGACTCTCCTTAATACTTTTGCCTTTTTTTGTAGGTTTTTACCATATGTCGGAATGGTAACGATTGTGATGAATGATTATCCTAAATTTAAGGTAACTAAATATTACGCACCTAGTACACTATTCTACATAGGGACAGTGCCCCATAGTGGCCATGCTAATATGTATAGAAAAAAACTGAACACGGATGAGAGGATTGGTCTCGCTGCTGATCACACTGACATTCGTAGCAGGCGCAGCGGGACCTCAGTGAGGACAGCTGGCAGAGACTCAAGTTTACTGAAGGGCATTGCTAAACCCCTTTGTAGTAAGCTGTTATTTTGCAGATTTTGCCCTGTTGTATTAAGAGCAACTGTCATACCTTTGCGTTACGGACTTGCTCATAATAACGTCCTCCAGGCTGCTTTCTGTTTCTTGTAGATGATGTAAGGCATCTTCCCCATACGTCAATGGGCTGGAGTTTTCAGACTGCATGTTCCATGCATCCTGCTGTACAGGCCCTAGTCTGTCTCCTCCCCTGTGCCTTTCTGTCCCCTGTGCCTTTCTGTCCCCTGTGCCTTTCTGTCCCCTGTGCCTTTCTGTCCCCTGTGCCTTTCTGTCCCCTGTGCCTTTCTGTCCCCTGTGCCTTTCTGTCCCCTGTGCCTTTCTGTCCCCCGTGCCTTTCTGTCCCCGTGCCTTTCTGCCCCCCGTGCCTTCTGCCCCCCGTGCCTTTCTGCCCCCCGTGCCTTTCTGCCCCCCGTGCCTTTCTGCCCCCCGTGCCTTTCTGTCCCCCGTGCCTTCTGTCCCCCGTGCCTCTCTGTCCCCCGTGCCTCTCTGTCCCCCGTGCCTCTCTGTCCCCCGTGCCTCTCTGTCCCCCGTGGCCTCTCTGTCCCCCGTGCCTCTCTGTCCCCCGTGGCCTGCTCTGTTCCCCGTGCCTCTCTGTCCCCCGTGCCTCTCTGTCCCCCGTGCCTCTCTGTCCCCCGTGCCTCTCTGTCCCCCGTGCCTCTCTGTCCCCGCGCCTCTCTGTCTCCCGCGCCTCTCTGTCTCCGCGCCTCTCTGTCCCCGCGCCTCTCTGTCCCCCGCGCCTCTCTGTCCCCCGCGCCTCTCTGTCCCCCGCGTCTCTGTGTCTCTCCAGTCCGTTCAGTTTTGCGGAACGGTTGCGGACCCATTTGTTTCAATGGGGCTGCAAAAGATGCGGACAGCACACTGTGTGCTGTCCGCAGTTGTAGTTCAGTTTTGAGGCCCCGCCAAAAAGATACGCGGACAAGAAAAGGCATTTCTATCATAGGTCCGGCCATGTGCGGTCCGCAAAATGCAGAACACACGCAACCGGTATCCATGTTATGTGGATCCGCAATTTGCTGACCGCAAAACGCTTACTGTCGCATGAATGTAATAACACCAAAAAGAGAAAAGGTTCAAAGTAGCCACAGAAAGTGTCCAAACACAAACACTATAATCTAGCAACCCCAATTAAACAAATGGACACCCCACATATCATAGAAAACACATTTTATTAATGTCCAAAACCTTAAAACCACATTACATGATCATATAAAAAGTATACAAGCGGTGGCATCATCTTGCAGACAAATTGAGTGTACAGTCATGTTATCACAATGCAATGTTAGTATATTGTCTATATAAGAGATAAAGGCAAAAGGAGCTGTTCAATAGATTAAATCACAGTAAAGTGCCTCGTGCAAAAGTAGTTCAGCATATTGCTGCAAACATTAGTTTAAGATGAGAAAGACGTCTATCAGCCTATATAACAGAAGACAAACTAACAGACAAGTGTGCAAAATACCGACCAGTATATCTCAGCCCCAACGCACGTTTCGCCTGCTGGCTTCTTCAGGGGATGCCATGTTTCAAACACTGCAGCCTTTTTAAACCCTCACAAGTAGCTACAGCTGTGTGAACACTCCCTCATTCCACCTCATTGGTTACTAAGGCCCCTTTCACACGAGCGGGAGACTTGGACATCTCCTGCATTGTCTCCTGCATTGTCTCCTGCATTGTCTCCTGCATTGTCTCCTGCATTGTCTCCCGCATTGTCTCCCGCATTGTCTCCCGCATTGTCTCCTGCATTGTCTCCCGCATTGTCTCCCGCATTGTCTCCCGCATTGTCTCCCGCATTGTCTCCCGCATTGTCTCCCGCATTGTCTCCCGCATTGTCTCCCGCATTGTCTCCCGCATTGTCTCCCGCATTGTCTCCCGCATTGTCTCCGCATTGTCTCCCGCATTGTCTCCCGCATTGTTCTCCCGCATTGTCTCCCGCATTGTCTCCCGCATTGTCTCCCGCATTGTCTCCCGCATTGTCTCCCGCATTGTCTCCCGCATTGTCTCCCGCATTGCTCCATTGTCTCCCGCATTGTCCGCATTGTCTCCCGCATTGTCTCCCGCATTGTCTCCCGCATTGTTCTCCCGCATTGTCTCCCGCATTGTCTCCCGCATTGTCTCCCGCATTGTCTCCCGCATTGTCTCCCGCATTGTCTCCTCTCCCGCATTGTCTCCCGCATTGTCTCCCGCATTGTCTCCGCATTGTCTCCCGCATTGTCTCCGCATTGTCTCCCGCATTGTCTCCCGCATTGTCTCCCGCATCGTCTCCCGCATCGTCTCCCGCATCGTCTCCCGCATCGTCTCCCGTGTATTGACCTCCCAGCACTGAACATTGCATTATACTAATTTATGATGTTATGTATGTCAGCATTATCCAACACATTCCAGAACTGTAAGGGTTATATAACATCATAAATCAGTATAATGCTATGCTAGTATAATGCTATGTTCAGTGCCGGGAGGTCAGTACACAGCACACGATGCGGGAGACGTCCGAGTCTCCTGCTCATGTGAAAGGGACCTAAGACATGCGTTCCATCCTGTCAAATAATATTAACACATACTCGCGAAATTATAAATAGAAATGATAAATAAAGATGACCAGAAAAAATACAGATAAGTAATGTATAACTGAGAAGGAGGATTAGGTAATATAAGCCCCTGGTGCAGGGGGAACGCTGCCGGCCGATTTCTGCCGAAATCTCGCGAGAGTCTCCGAGATTAGCGTCCAGCAAGCGCGATCACGTGACCAAATGCGTTCCAAGCTGGAACACATCAGCGAGCGCAGCATAGATGGAAACAAGCCTCTCCATTGGTGCAATCAACTTAACTCCTTGCAACCCACTACAGTGAAAAGTGTATATGAGGTACAATCAAATGTTGCAAAATAAGAAAATAAAAAATGAGCATTTATATTAATTCAAATACCTTATATGAAGCAAAAACATACGTGATACATGTGCAACACACAAAAACTGGTAAACCCAGGTAGGTACAGCCAGGGGAGTATAAAGGAGCAGAAAATATTTAAGCATCCATAAACGCTAAGTGAATAAGGTAATAAGAAAAACAAAAAGTGAAAACATAAAGTGAAGTGCCATGCAAGTGCCCATGTGTAATAAAGAAAGAAAACAGTGCAAGTGCATCCTAAATGTATATTTATTGGAAAAATAATAAGACTAGCCAAATTATGGTAAAAAGTAAGAAAAAAAAATGATGATTATTTTTATATAAATGAATTATAAATGTTCAAATTTGCAGGAGCATGTCATCTTAATGAGGTCAAATAGAGGGCGTCCGTCTCCAACAGAAAAGAGGGTCCAAGTTGCAGAAGACCTACACAGGCCTACAACAATATAAAAACATGATTAAAATCATATAAAATCAAAACCAACGAGGCCAGAAGGCCCTATATACCCTGTTGAAACACGCAAAAACATAGTAAACAGATGAAACAGAGAAAAATTCATAATTGAAAATCAGGTACTACCCATGCTAACACAATACACATCAGTGGACTTACAGAAAGGGAGAATAACTTTCATTAAAGGGATATTCCCATCTTAGACAATAGGGGCATATCGCTAGGATATGCCCCCATTGTCTTATAGGTGCGGGTCCCACTTCCTGGGGTCCGACCACCACCAGGCGCTGCCCCCCGCTACACTAATAGAAACGAATGTGAGCGCGTCTAGCAATATGCCCCCATTGTCTAAGATGGGAATACCCCTTTAAGGCCATGTGGGGTAACTGTCCCTAGTTTGAAAATCCACATTGCCTCCCTTTGTCGTATGAATGTAGCCTAAGGGCTATTTTTTTTTTCCGTGTCCGTTTTTTTGCGGACCGTATGCGGACCTATTCATTTCAATAGGTCCGCAAAAAAAACGGAAGGTCTTCCGTGTGCATTCCGTTTCCATATGTCCGTATTTCCGTTCCGCAAGATTATGAGTCTTGTCCTATTATTGTCTGCATCACGGACAAGGATAGGACTGTTCTATTAGGGGCTGGATGTTCCGTTTGTTGTCATCCGTTTTTTTTCATACGGCCGTGTGTGTGAGGCCTAAGGGCTCATTCAGACAGCCGTATGCTGTCAGCAAAAATACGGATCCGTTTTTTTGCGGACAGTTCAGCATGTCCGCAAAAACACGGATTCCTTTCTGTATTTTTACGGACCTATAGACTTCAATGGGGCCACGTCCTGATTTTCACTGACAAGTATGGCCCCATTCACACGACCGTATATTTGCGGGTCCGCATTATTGCGGACCCGCAAATATACGGGGGCCGCCCGGCGTGTGTTCCGTAGCACTCGGAACACACGCCGTGCAGCCCCATTGAAAATGCCTATACTTGTCCGTGCGTACGGACAAGTATAGGACATGTTCTATCTTTTTATGCGGAGCCGCGGCACGGAGCTGTCTCCGTGCCGCGGCTGTGCGTTCCCATAGAAGTGAATGGGGCTGCATGTATTCCGCAATTTTGCGGAATACATACGGCCCCATTCATACGGTCGTGTGAATGGGGCCTATAGGACATGTTTCAGTGTTTTTGCGGAGCTGTGGAAGGGAAAAAAGGGCTCCATAGAAGTGAATGGGGCAGCATCTAATCCGCAAAAAAACGGATCCGTATTTTTGCGGATAGCATACGGCCGTCTGAATGAGCCCTAAGACTGAGTGATAACCTATGATCTCTTTTATCGGACATGTATTGCAGTGATGATTTCTTGTTTCTTATGTGAAGATGGTTGGTTTTGTAGTTTTTCTTCGAATATTTTCACATGACATTGATACCTTTCTCTTTTTTATTTCCAGTACGCTGTTCTTGCCATTATGGGAGCTTTTGTACTTTTAAAACGTGAATCTTAAGCAGAGTAAAAGATTCTGCGGAGAAGGAGGGGGAGACACAAAATCTTAATATATTCCATAGAGCAAAGCAAACCAGCGAACAGTCATTGACCGGTACAGATCAATATCTTCCGACAAACCCACCCGTCCTGCTTCGTATTTATTTTATTTGTAGGGTTCATCGAGCCATTTGGCAAATTTTATGATGCAATTGCTTTTTTTCTAAAAATGTGACCCAATAAAACGGACAAAAAAAAATGGATGTCTCTGGTTTATTTCTTTCACTTTTCACATTAGCTCCAAGTAACTTGGCCCCTGGTCCTGTAGGAATAGGGGAATTTTCTCCCTGAAGAAAACAACAAAAAAAACACAGTACTGTAGAAATGCATGGATTTGTCATGGAGGACTCTGGAAAAGGGAAAGTCTCATGAAGATAACCCCTATGGATGCCATAGGTCAGTATTTGTGAGCAGTGAATTTGAAATACAATTTTGGGCTTGTTGACGTTTGCCACAAAGTTTCCATTGTTCCAATGCATCTTAATAAAAAATTAATCCACAAAAAGTCTCAATTACCCCCTTGGTGACAACCAGTATGTCTTTTTAATGGCGGTCACTGAGGGGCCTTATTGACCACCAATATGCCTTTTTAAGCCGGGCCAATCTAAGCGCTGCACAGGTGTCCCATGTAGCAGAGACTGGGGGGGCTCAACTTTCACATGAGAGTCGGGCTCCTGCTCTAACGGCCCGGACTTGCAGAAGCACAGGGCTATTTAACCCCTTAGATATCGTGGTCAATAGCGACCATGCCATCTAAGAGATCACAGAGGAAGCGTACTCCCTGGAATGAAATCTTGGGGCTGGCGATGTCTGTGCACGGCATCCTGGGAGCAAATGAAAGCCCTAGGCCTGCTCGCAGTGTTTCCCATCAGGCTGTGCCTCTCTGGCACACCCTGATGGTGACTGTCAGTATAGCGCTGACAGTATAATGCATTGTATTGCATTAGCAGTACAATGCATTATAGAAGTGATCTAAAGATCACTTTTTACTGTCCCCTTATGGGACTAGTAAATGGTGGAAAGAAAATTTATATTAATAAATTTATTTAAAATTAAATAAAATAATTAAAAATAAAATTAATAATAAATAAAATTAAATAAAATAAAAATAATATATTAAATTATTAATATATAATTTAAATAAAAAAAAATCTCCAGGTTAAAAGAAAACCCCTTTTCTATTGAAAAAATGCAAAAATAAAAGCTCAACGTATTTGGTATCACTGCCTCTGTAACAAATTGCACTATACAATGTCTTAATCATAAAATTTTTCCAGTACGGTGAACGGCGTAAAAAAAAAAGCAAGAATTGGTGTCTTTTGCTTATTCACCACCAGAAAATACTAAATAAAAATACTTCCATATGAATACTGGAGCTTTTATCTCAGATACCAATAAATAATTTTTATTGAAGTCTATTGAAGTATATCTAGTATTTGGTAATATATCAGTGATATATGGATCAATAGGCCACATACCGATCAATAAAACAATTGTCGCCACTTGAATATATTGTACATATAACCCCAATAGTCAATTCAGACTAAATAAAAAGCGATCAAAAAGCTTTATGTATCCCAAAATGATACCAATAAAAAGTTGTCCCACAAAAATGTAGCCCTTACACCTCCATAGAATGAAAAATAACAAAGTTATCGGTCTTGGGATACGCAAAAAGATTTCTTTTTTCTAAAATGGTGCTATTAAGAATTACAACTTTACAAAACTTTACAAAAATATAAGCCCTGATGTGGCTACATCCGTGGAAAAAATAAATAAATATAAAGTTATAGCTCTTAGAAGGCAAAATGGAAAAAAAAAAAATTATTGCTTGATCATTAAAGGGGGTTGTCTCACTTCAGTAAGTGGCATTTATCATGTAGAGGAAGTTAATACAAGGCACTTACTAATGTATTGTGATTGTCCATATTGCTTCCTTTGCTGGCTGGATTCATTTTTCCATCACATTATACACTGCTCGTTTCCATGGTTACGACCACCCTGAAATCCAACTGCGGTGGCCGTGCTTGCACAATATAGGAAAAAGCACCAGCCTATGCACACTCCCACGGTCACCAGAGAGGCTGGCGCTTTTTCCTATAGTGTGCAAGCACAACCATCGCTGATGGGTTGCACTGTTTTGCACGTGTTTTAGTTTTGGTGGGTTCTAAGGGGTACAGTTCTTGTGATCGATGGGGTCCCAGTGGTAGGACTCCCACAGAGCTAATAGTTATTCCCTGTCCTGTAGACAAGGGATAACTTATCACCGTGGGAATAGCCTTTTATAGATCTTAGTGTTTGCAGCTCATCCGCAGATCTATGTGTCTCCATGATTCCAGACTGCAAGCAATTGAAGGATAATAACCACTGGCTGTACATGTAAATGCACGATGCAGATTTATAACTTCTGCTCCTGCGACCTAGCAGGAATAGGTTGTGTCCCGGCTGTCAGAGGCAGCTAGGAATTCAGAGGAGAAGACATAAGCAGGTTATTAAAATGTCTGCCTTCTCTTTTCCAGCATATATAGCGCTCAATGAGTGTTATCTAGCAATTAGAGGAAGCACCTATGTCGCCGCTCATATTGGACCTGTTGATCATATAATCACCGGGTGTCTCCAGGCATAACAGAGCTGCTCAGCTCGGCCAGTGATTGATGTCACCATAGGGGCGAAATAAAATGCAAAATTAAAACGAAAAGAGAAAGTAAATGTCCTCCAGAAATCTTTTACAATCAAAATTGTGATATAGTCGCCCAGTTCATGCAACTATTCTATATCAAAGCAGCTGACAAGCCCCCCCCCTCCAAACAAAACAAAAACATAAAAAATATCTAATATAATAATAAACAGCCCAATGCGTCACAAAAAATTTGTTAGCCTAAAAAAATAAAAATGTTAGGGCTGTTAAACTATCACATGCACTGAATTATAAAATAAAGTGCCTGATCCTTAGTATAGTGCAGGGACCAGCAACCTTCAGCAGTCCAGCTTTTGTGAAACTACAATTCCCAGTATGTTCCATTCATTTCTCTCAGAGTTCTGAGAAGGGCAGAAGGTATGCATGCTGGGAGTTGTAGTTTCACAACAGCTGGAGTGCCGGGGGTTACCTACCCCTGGTATAGGATAGCTGTCTGACACCCGACACCCCCATGATTGGCAGTCCCCAGATGTAACCGTTGAATGGGACCTTTTCAGGCCTGATTTCAGTAGCTGAAGCTTAGACCCTAATGCCCCTTTCACACGAGCGGGAGACCCGCATGTCTCCCGCAACGCATCTACAGGGCTGGACTCCGGCACTGACTGGGATCACATATAATGCTAGACATGCAAGTCTCCCGCTCGTATGAAAGGGGCATAAATGTAAATGCACACGATCAGGATTGCGTGCGGAAAATCTGCATCGTATTCTACATTGTATTCTATGAGAATTTGAAATTCTCATGCACACGATGCGGATTTTAAAATCCGCAGCATGTCAATTTATTTTATTTTTCCTGTCCGGATTTTCTCCATTTACTTCAATGGGGAGAGGAAAATCCGTATGCAAATCTGCAGCAATTGATGTGGATTGACCGCACAGATTTCCCGGCGAACACCTGCGGATTTCAGTGTGGCTTGTCTGCACATAAATCCAAAATGTGTGCATTTACCTTAGGGTAAATACACAAGTTCAGGATTTATGTGCGGACAATCCGCACTGAAATCCGCAGGTGTTCGCCGGGAAATCTGTGCGGTCAATCCACATCAATTTGGTGCGGATTTTGCTGTCCCCATGGAAGTAAATGGAGAAAATCTGGACAGGAAAAATAAAATAAATTGACATGCTGCGGATTTGAAAATCTGCATTGTGTGCATGAGAATTTTATCCGAATCCGCATCAAATCTGCGTGTAAATCCGTACCTATTTATGCTAACACCTGCAGATTTCAATGCGGCTTGTCCGCACATAAATCCTGAATGTGTCCATTTACCCTAAGAGTAAATGTACACGATCATGATTGCGTGCGGAAAATCCGCACCATAGGTCATGTACATTGTGTTCAATTGAGAATTTAAAATTCTCATACACACGATGCACATTTTTTCTGTGTGGATTTTAGAATCCGCAGCCTGACCGGATTTTCTCCATTCACTTCAATGGTGAGAGTAAAATCCACACCAAACCTGCACCAATTGATGCGGATGAACCGCACAGTTTTCCCTGCGAACACCTGCTGACTTCATCGCAGATTGTCGGCACGTAAACCCTGAACATGTGCATTAACCCTAAGGCTAAATGCAGGATTTGCGTGCGGAAAATCCGCACTGTAGGTTATGCACTTTATATTCTATGAAAATTCGAAATTCTAATGTACACCATGCAGATTTTTTCCATGCGGATTTTAAAATCTGCAGCATGTCAATTTATTTTAATTTTCCTGGCTGGATTTTCTCCATTCACTTCAATATGGAGAGGAAAATCTGCATCAAATCCGCACCAATTGATGCGGATTGTCCGCATGGATTTCCCTGCAAACTCCTACAGATTTCAGTGCGGATTCTTGGTACATAAATCCTGAACGTGTGCATGTACCCTAATATTTCTCTTTGGTGGTCCCAATGATAGAGCCCAGTCTTTGCTGCCCTGCTTTATGATCCATATAGTTTTGCCCAGTTCTCCTCTGTACAGTGTTTTCTGCTGAAAAGACTAATGTACCTTTATTTCCGACTTCTCAGTAAGATGTCAACAATTTCCAGTGTGCATTGTGACTGATGAGAAAAAATATTTGTGTGTAACCATGGGCGCTCAATAATCGGGTCTTTAATGGAGGTTTGCGGCACAATCTTTCAGTGGTGTAATTCAGCTGTTGAATTCTGACCTTGTTACAATCATAAAGCTTTCATCCCCATGCCCGATACATCCCGCTCCTTCTCTTTGTCATGAATGGGACACATAGATACCCGAGGCAGGTGTCAAAACAAGAGCGGACATTAACAATTTGTTAAACTGTAGCTAATTAGGTCTTCCTGTTAATCATCTACCAATCTTATGTTAAATATCAATGAAAGTTATTGTGTGGATCTAGGTATGACAGATGTTATCATAGCTGGATATAGGCTCATGCTGTGTAGAAGTTGTAGTGTTTATCCAAGTATATGATATTTCCAGGTGGACAGGTCAACGTCAGTTGTGATTACTCAGTAAAGTTTAGACACATGTCTACAATGTAGGAAGCATAAAATAATACTGCATATAACTCTACCCCGAATGTTTAAAAATATCATTGCTATAATATTGGACAAGAACTACTAAAATACTGCTCCTATGTACAAGAATATAAAACATCTAATACTGCTCCTATGTACAAGAATATAACTACTATAATACTTCATCCTATGTACAAGAATGTAAAAAAATCTAATACTGCTTCCTACATACAAGAATATAATTACTATAATACTACCTGCTATGTACAAAAATGTAACTACTATAATACTGCTCCTATGTACAAGAATATAACTACTATAATACTGCCTCCTATGTTCAAAAATATAACCACTATAATACTGCTCCTATTTACAGGAATATAACTACTATAATACTGCTCCTATGTACAAGAATATAACTACAATAATACTGCTCTTATGTACAAGAATATAACTACTATAATACTGCTCCTATGTACAAGAATATAACTACTATAATACTGTCTGCTATGTACAAGAATATAACTACTATAATACTGCTCCTATGTACAAGAATATAACTACTATAATACTGATCCTATGTACAAGAATATAACTACTATAATACTGCTCCTATGTACAAGAATATAACTACTAAAATACTGCTCCCTATGTACAAGAATATAACTACTATAATACTGCTCCTACGTACAAGAATATAACTACTATAATACTACCTCCTATGTACAAGAATATAACTAGTATAATACTGCTCCTATGTACAAGAATATAACTACTATAATACTGCTCCTATGTACAAGACTATAACTACTATAATACTGCTCATATGTACAAGAATATAACTACTATAATACTGCTCCTATGTACAAGAATATAACTACTATAATACTGCTCCCTATGTACAAGAATATAACTACTATAATACTGCTCCTACGTACAAGAATATAACTACTATAATACTGCCTCCTATGTACAAGAATATAACTACTATAATACTGCCTTCTATGTACAAGAATATAACTACTATAATACTGCTACTACGTACAGGAATATAACTACTATAATACTGCTCCTATTTACAAGAATATAACTACTATAATACTGCTCCTATGTACAAGAATATAACTACTATAATACTGCTCCTATGTACAAGAATATAACTACTATAATACTGCCTCCTATGTACAAGAATATAACTACTATAATACTGCTCCTATTTACAAGAATATAACTACTATAATACTGCTCCTATGTACAAGAATATAACTACTATAATGTATCCAAAATTAAGAATGAATCTGGATCGCACATCCTCATGCTATGTTTTGATCTAGTAATTGCTTCTCAGCGTAATTAATGGTATACTGCTCCTATGTCATATAATACACATGAGGCATTAGTATACGTTTTGATCAAAAAGCATAGGCCCACTCACCGCGCCAAGGTTGCCTCCTCGAGTCGGAACCTACTGTAAATTTGGCGCAGCGCTGCGCGGCGACCACCAGCGCCACAGCACCACACCAATAGGCGGTAGAGCCCAGCAGCCAGACAGTGCCCCCGCTGCCTAGCTAAGCCACCCTGGCACTGAGCTCCACCATCCCACCAGCACAGCACCAAGGCAACAATGGCCGCCGCGCAGCACTGCACCCAACACGTGAACACATATCAGAGCTCACCTTTTTCTCTCCTCTCAGGAACTCCAACTAAGAGAAAGTAGGAATTTATAAACCCTCATTCCAGTCTATTTTCTTATATACTGATACTATATAATAGTCTAGAATCTGTTTAGATCCAAGTTCAGCTGTACATTATTGCATGTGGCGGCACATTTCTTTATAAAGACCAGGTTTAGTTTTCTGCCTATCAGGTAGGTAGTGATTTATCGCTGCAGATTATTGTGTATTGTCACAGGACCTCCACATGGCTTCTGTCTGCCCTGATAGAACATTAAAGGGGTGAGATAGCATTGAGGAGCGCTCCTAAGGGGGCGGGAGCAGTTAACGGCTTGATAAAAAATGTCATGTAATTAGATTCATTATTACAAACCACAGCTCTGGAAACAATGGAGATCGTTAATCAGCTAATGAATGCATACAGCCTGATTTGCATATACCACTTTTGGGGGTGACTCAGCCCTGGCCTGTAGCCTGTTCATATGTAGAACCAACAGAGGTTCAAGAAATGTTAATTCTGAGCCAGACCCTGCACAATATAACATTTTAAAGGGTCTGTCTCAGAGGAACGGTCGAGTTCCAAATGTCCTATTTGACCCTATTGATGTTATAGAGGGGGATGGTCCTCTGATGCCACCCCTCTCCATTAGCCACAGTTGAGAACCACGGCCCTTTTCTGGAGCTTTGGCTCAGCCTTTCAACTATGTCCCATTCATTTGAATAGGCAGTCAACTATTCTCCTGATCATCTTTTTTAGAGGGCAGTTCTTACTGGATAACCACTTTAAATTTTTGGGGTCTTCCACTGGGGTTCTGCCAGGGGCGGACAGGGAACTTAAAGTGGCCCTGGAAAAAATACTAAACGTGGCCCCATTTTGTAGTTAGATCAAACTGATGGAAGGCAGGGCCAGTAATACCATATTGTGGCACATTATACCACCCAACAGAGCCAAATACCACAGTCCATCACAAAATACATCCCCAAAAACTTCCCCTGGCCAGTGGTGAGGAATGTCCAGGTGGCCCTCTGGGCATCGGCCCACCGGGAAATTTCCCTGTAAGGTCTATGGCCAATCCGCCCCTGGGTTCTGCTGTTACAACCAGAGGCCAAGGATAGCTATCCCTACCTGGCTATAACCAGCTCTCAAAGACACTGTCCTCTTGTCCAAGTTCCCAGTGTCTCAAGGGTTCAGTCTCTTTATCACCATTCCTTGCATCTCAAAGTTTAGGTATCTTTATCAATTTTGTCCCAGAGGTGGCCTGACTACGGGACATTCAGACTACTCCTCAAGTCCACACTTATTCTGGCAGTAGGTCAGTGTCACACCAGGCTCTTCCCTATCTCGAGGATCCAGACACACTCCCCTCTTACAGTTTACTGCTTCCAGTCTAGTCCTACAAGGCCACATCTCAAGCCAGCAGGGCAACCAGTTCCCACTGTAGATATCTCACCTGCCCTATAGACAGAGATTCTCACAACTCCCAACAGGATTGAGTTATGGTCTTCTTCAGGTTTCAGCATAGTACTTCTCACCCCCAAGACTAGTTCCCATACCATGATGGCTGTCTCTACAGTTCCAGTAGATTCCCAAGAGCTAACCACACATGTTGATGATGTTCCTCAACCATTACATCTAAGTTGTGGCCCATATAGAACACACAAAGGCTCACTTCCTATACGGCACCTCTCCACCAGCACCCAGACCACTCAAGGTCAACTCCATGAACCGTATTCCAGACTGTTTTTTTGGTAAAGAAGCCATATTGCCCTCTACTGAGAACTCATACCTCCAGTCACTGCCACTCTCCTAACCACCAGGTCCTAGCTGGTCATGTACAGAGACTGAAAAAAAACAGGTTTAATTTTCCTTCTTTCAGGTAGGTAGTGATTTATCGCTGCAGATTATTGTGTATTCTCACAGAACCTCCACATGGCTTCAGTCCGCCCTGAACACTAAAGGGGTGAGATAGCACTGAGGAGCGCTCTTAAGGGGGCTGGAGCAGTTAACGGCTCCACCAGCACCCAGACCACTAAGAGTCACTTGTTAGCTCAAGGTCAACTCCATGAACTGTAAACCGTATTCCAGACCTGTTTTGGTATAGAAGCCATATTGCCCCCTACTGAGAACTCATACCTCCAGTCACTGCCACTCTCCTAACCACCAGGTCCTAGCCGGTCATGTACAAAGACTCATGTGTCTAGTCCACACTGTGCCAAGTAGAGCTAAACCTTCTTTTCTCCTCTTCCCCTCTGGTTGGTATGGTGGGAGGCCATACCAGTATCACCGCGCTATGTCCTTGGCCAGCACCAGTCCTGTATGACTGTCACTCAAAAGACTCTCATTTATTTTGAACAGTCACCACATTACACTCAGTGCACTATTGCCACTACTCTTTTGGTCCCCATTTATGACATGGATAGCTAGCCAGCTTTTAATTTTTTTTTGGACATTTTCTAAATAAACTCCTGGACCCCCATTGAAACACATTTAGGAGAAACCTCTAAGTGTCGGTGTAGGGTTCAAGCGGTTGAACGGCATGGTGGTTTTGTAGGGAGAGTATTTCGTTATCCATTTTGGTCCATCCCTGGGATTGAAAGATTCAACATCCAATGGATGGATTTACATCATACTAGGACACCGAGGAAAGTGGTTCTACACATTGCCTACATCTGTCAGTTCTTCCATCATCACCTTTGACACAATTTATATGTCTAATGAGCTTGGACGTTATGTTAAGACGATCGTGTTTCAAGATACTTTTTTAAAACTTAGGTTCTATGGAGGCATTTTTTAGGCACCCTCCCGTTTGCTACCTCCTCTGGGGTCATCAAAATCCTCCTCTGTAGATTGAGGTGTTAGCATGATGACCATGTTTTTGTAGCCCACAGGACAAGAGAAACACTAAAGAGACCCCCACGTATCACAATTTTGCAGAATCTTGGCAACCCCCCTTCCTCATGTCACAACCTCCTCACTCCACTTTCATCCAGGTTATATTACATTGTGGAGATATTGACATGTTTGACATTTTCTACAGACAAAACCCAGAATGAAGAATGTGCATCCCGAGATAAAGCCTGGGCTTCACCTATAGGGTTCCATTGACTCAGCTAAGCTAACTCAATTAAAAAATGTCATCTATCTATGTGGTGTCATCCGGGAGGTACTACTTTATACCAATCCATTCATGAGTCCTGCAACTGTGGAGATCAAACTCCCCCCCTTTTTTTTTTTTTTTACATGTAATGAACATTTGGTGAAAGGTGTCAGGACTTAAGATTACAACCAGTAAGGGAAACAGAGGAGGAACATGAAGATTTATTATTGGAGACAAATAGTAATAAGATTTGAGTGACACGGAGCACAGGTGGTATTGGCATATGTGACTCACTTACACCGGGTCAGTTGTTGGTTGGGGTCAGTGGGGAGCTAGTGTGGAGGAGGTGCTAGGCTGATAAATCCTGACACCAGACCTTCCTTCTTCACTTATAAATGCTGCTCTGTGATACTCGAAGAGGCAGGATTCCAGGGGAGACAGGAGAGTTGACAGTGCAGCACCACAAATAGGGACAGCTCTCTGCTTCAGTACCTTGGACAGCTCCATTTCCAGCTTCAGCACCCTAGACAGCTTCAGACTCAGCTTCAGCACCGTAAAACAGGTTTAGATCTCAGTTTCAGCACCCAGGACATCTCCTTTGTTATAGAAAGCAATGGAAGGAGCATTGATCTTCTGGAGATACCGCACCCTCTTCTCCCTCATTCTCTGCACTTTGGTCCTCTTCAAAGTTCATTCCCAGGCAGCTCCATCCCAGCAGCACCAGGAAACAGCTCCTCTCTCCAAAATATACACCCGAGGCAGCCACTGGGCTGTAGGTAAGTGCACCAAACCTTCATAATGTATATGAAACTTAAGAATATTTAGCCTACTCAAACTCACACAAGAAATGTTTTCTGAGACTTGACTACCTTCACATGCACTATGGCAATTCAGAGTTACCAACAGGTACTATAGTAGATGATGTAGGGTTGTGATATCAAACTTTGTGACTCTTCAGGTGCTCTGTAAGTGCAATGCTCAGCAACCCCTGCCAGACCTGGAGTAGAGCTGCGGGGGGAGCCACAGGTTTAATAAAAGGCTACAAAGTATAAAATGCTGCAAAGTATGAAATGCTACAAAGTATAAAGGCTACAAAGTATAATAAACTACATAGTATGAGAGGTTACATAGTATAACATGCTGCATATTATAAAAGGCTACATAGTATAAAGGCTGCATAGTATAAGAGGCTACATAGTATAACATGCTGCATATTATAAAAGGCTACAAAGTATGAAATGCTACAAAGTATAATAAACTACATAGTATAAGAGGTTACATAGTATAACATGCTACATAGTTAAAAAGGCTACATAGTATAACAGACTACATAGTATAACAGACTATATAGTATAAGAGGCTACATAGTATAACAGACTACATAGTATAACAGACTATATAGTATAAGAGGCTACATAGTATAACAGACTACATAGTATAACAGACTATATAGTATAAGAGGCTACATAGTATAAAGGCTACATGGTATAAAAGGCTAGATAGTGTAAAGGCTACAAAGTAAAAAGGCTACATAGTATATGTGGCTACATAGTATAATATACTACATTCTCTAAAGGGTACATAGTATGAAATGCTACACAGTGTATGAGGCTATTTAGTATAAGAGGTTACATAGTATAAAATGCTACATAGTGTATGAGGCTACATGGTATAAAGACAATATAGTATAAAGACTACATAGTATATGAGGCTCCATAGTTTATGAGGCAACATAGTATATAGATATATAAATCTACCTATAGACGATAGATATATAGATACATTTAGGGTAGATAAATGAGACTACATAAGTATAAGAGGCTCCATAGTATATAGATAGTATACATTTATCTATAGAAAGATAGATCCATATTAGATAGACAGATAGATAGATCAGTAGATAATAAAATAGATATAGATAGATGTAGATACATTCATACAAGAAAGATATAAAAATATAACATAGGTAAATTATCAACTAGTTTTAGGACTCTAATAAATGATCTTACAGTGACTGTTAAAGAGGTGAAAATGTCATGAAGAAAAATCTTCCCATTTCTGATTCCCAAGAGGAAATAACTTCAACTAGCTTTACGGCATTTACCTTGTGTCTATTAAGAGCACAATCTTACCAATTACAAACAAATTAGTTTTAAGTTAATTACTCCAATGACTGTGATCTGTATTTTATAGCCTCTTAACTGATATCTGTAAGGAATTGTCAAAATACAAAGCTTTATATGTAATATTACCTACTGAAAAATGAAGATAATACACTCTCCAATTTGTTGCAGATTTACAGAATTTAAATACTTGCTGGATAACAAAGGAACAAATAGATATGAGATAGATAGATAGATAGATATGAGATAGATAGATAGATAGATAGATATGAGATAGATAGATAGATAGAAAGATAGATAGATAGATATGAGATAGATAGATAGATAGATAGATAGATAGATAGATAGATAGATAGATAGAAGATATAAAAAAAGGAAATTAGAAGCAGCACTTACTATAAGCGGGTGCTGTATCCTTCAGGAACCTGAGACCACGGTTCAAATTATGTAGAAGAAAAAAGAAAAAAGAAGGCAGCACTTGGAGTGCTGCCTTCTTTTTTCTTCTAGATATGAGATAGATAGATGTGATATAAAATATACATTAGAGATTAACTAAATGTTTTTATTTGTTCTGTGTCTTATTCGTCAATTTTTTTATTCATTAGTGGCAGAATCAATTCTACACTAATGAAATGTGCTCTGATTGGCCTGAAAATTCTCGTATGACACTCTGAGGTCTCCAAGGACTCAGATTGTTTAATATTTTGTCATTCTCTCTTTATACATTTTTTATTTTTTTGCTTTTTCTCCCCCTCCCTCCTCCCCAAGGTCTTGAATGCAACGGCAGCAATAGTAAATGATGTCTGAGTGATACTGACATACATAGCTATGGGTAAACGCATGTTTGACGGTGTTATTGAACAGAGTGTTTAAAAACACACTGAACTGGCACACCTCTCATGCTTTTTCATATTCCAAAGCTTTAAAAAATTGCCCCTTGTTAGGGGTAGATGATGTGCAGTGTTATGGGAAAAAACATACTACTAAAACTATTCCTTAATGGGGGAAGATCCCTGCCCCTATTTATACACACACATGTTAATGTCAGAAGAAACATGAAAAACTGCTCCACCAAGTTGATGATACTGAACTGGCTGGTGCGGCTTCTGCTGCTTGTGGTAGCGGAGATGGTGGGAGGTGAGTGACTCATCAGGGGGTGGAGAGGGGCCTCCTGGTCATACACACAGGCGTCAGGCGTCTGCTCGATGAAAGTCACAGCATGCTGTATACACAGTGTATCCTGATAATACAACAATTTGGTCGTCCTTTTGGCAACAGGAAAATATTCCCCGATTTTGCTTTGATAGCAAGGGTCTAAAAGCATGGCTATCCAGTAATTATCAAATTGCTTCATGTGAATGATACGTCTGTCAGTACGTAAGCAAGCAAGCACACAGCTTGCCATGCTTACCAGCTTGCCAACTCTGACCCCACTGAGATGACTGGTCATCATAGCTAGTGTCGTCAACATCATCATCAACCTCCTGCTCCTCTACCACCGTTATTTCCTCCAAATGCAGTGTAGCCATGATGTTCCTGCCATTGTCGCTGACCACTTTGCCCAATTGGAGTTGGCAGGGAGACAGTCAGCGGGATGTTTGCTGCTTGATGCACTTTAGCAAGTGATCGGCTGTATGGCTACTCTCGCCCAGGCAGATGACCTCTACGATGGCATGGCAACGCTTCATTTTACACGTGATAGGAGGGAGGTAGAGCGGGTGTGACACTCTGCCCTGCAGCTCTTGGGGAAGTGAGGATGTCCACTGTGGAGGCAAATAATCACCTTGTGTAGAAACCAGGCAGATACAAATGTGGAGATGTCAATAGGACCTGGCCTTGTTGCTGTGGTGCTGCGTCATCACTGACATTGACTAAGTCAGCTGACATTTACTGTCCCTGCCCATGTGTTCCTTCCGTTGACAGTACAAGGCAGGGATGCCTTTTTGTGGAGAAATAATGTCAGCTATTTAACTTCCAGTGAAACTGAGCACACACCATCGGCTTCCTAAAGGCTACAGAATTCACTAAGTGGTGTGGCAGCGACTGCACCGCCAGCAACATGGCCAGGTGGGAGTTAAGCTTGCACACTATTGGCTGCGTTAAATTGTTTCCTGGCCACATATTTCATTGTCAGTGGCTGATGATGGAGCAAAGTGGGAAGAGAAGGAGTCTGAGCAGGAAAAGAAGCAGCTGAAGATGATGACAAGAACACTGTACTACACATGGATGTCATCTGGCTGCCACAAAAGAGACCAGGAGGAGGAGGACGCTTTTGTTCTACTTTTCACACAGGATCTAGTGATGCCTCTTCATGTGTTGCAATTGAATACCTATGGCTTATAAAAAATCCTGCAAGTCTTGCACATGGCAAGACTTTTGTCTTCCAACACTGTGGAGAACAGTGAAAAACTGCCACTGAGCCTTTGCTCACAGTATTAACGGCATCACCAGTTCCCAAGATGACCATAGTAGATACAGAACTGGCCCTGGCACTTTTTTGGGAGGTTCTAGCTGTACATTGCCTTTGCACTTTATTGCTGCAGCGGCCATTACTCTCCTCCTCTGATGTCACCTCCTCCTCAGAACCCTGATCTGGCTCCCAGGTCCTGTCCAACACACAATCATCGTCATAGTCCTCACCCTCCTTGGATCCTTGATCCCCTTATGATTCCCTGCTCTGTATTTGTTCCAAGTACCATTGACCCTACAGCCACCACCACAATGGTTATAAGTGTCACTACTACCCCCAACACCGCCAACCGAGCTATGCATGGTTCCCCCAACTGCCCCTAAACTTCCTCCTCATGGCAGTCCAAACACTGATTGTTCTCACACAACTCATCAACAGGAAGACTATCTTGAGTATCTTTCATAGTGTGTGGAGTTTTGTTCTCTCAGGAAAAAAAGGCACCCCACTAGGAGGGGGCAGTAAAAGGATGCAGCTAAAAGGCTTCTCTGGGGCTACAAGGAGGAGGAGCAGGAGGAAGGCTGTGAGTCCTGGCTCAAAGACACAGTGTCAGACTAAGAAGTGATATCCATATCCTGCTGTGACTGAGAGGAGGAGTGAGCAATCTAGTCCTCAATCTCTTCCTCTTTCTCCTCAATAATAATGTGGCACCTATTGGAAGCCAGGGAGAGCTGTGGCCTACTACTACTAATGCTACTGGCTGGATGGCTGATGCTGCTACTGCTGTTAGCACTACTGCTCACACTCTAACACTCAGATGATGAGACATGGCTCTTTTGTTTGCCACTCTTCCATTTACCAGACATTTTAAATTTATGTTAAAAATTAAATGTAATTTATAAATGAATATTCAAGGGTTTGGTATACAGATTATTAAATGGTACTAGCATTAAATGCCCCTCCCATTTTATAAACACATTGCACACTGGTATTGACAATCTAAAATGGTAATACAATGCATTGAATGGAACTGCTGTATTAATGTAGTTGTTACAGCACAATGCATTCAGTAATAATACAAATATCTTGATACAATACAATACATTAACAGTTAACTGGTATATGAATGCTGTTATTGCAGCACAACTTGTTCAGTAATACTGCATGATAATCTTGACTCAATACAATTCATTAACAGTTAACTAGTATGTAAATGATGTTATCGCAGCATGGTATGCATTCACTAATAATGCATGGTATGTGTTTTTAGAGAAAAAGGTCAATTGCCCAGCATTTGCAGAAGAATGTATGCTGTTAGAGTGCTGGCAATAAGCCTATGAACTGTAGAAACTTTTTTGCAAAGCTAACGGGTTATTCATACTGAAAAAAAACCCGTTTCTTGCAGAATTCTGTAATCCAGAACTTGCCAGCAAGTTGTATGAAACAACTGACCAGTCCTTCACTCTCTAATAAGCTTTCAATGATAAAACTCTGACATCTAACCAGTTATATCTCCAATTCTCTCCCTATAATGCCCTTAGTAACTAGCCTGTGTCTGCAATGTCATACACAGCCACAAAACATCCTATCACATCTAGAGCTGAGTAGTGAATGGCGTCTGGTTTATTCTGAGTGGAAGGATCTGACTGAATAATGTATTCTGATTGGCTGATCGGGCTGTCTGTCAGTCTCCAAGCCAATCAGGGTATGCCCTCTCTCCTTTCTCTCAGTGTCATGTGATCCTCCATCTTCTTCCTTCCTGTTGTTTTCCCCGTCAATTTTCATGATCCGTCTGAAAACTTTGGATTTGTTTCAAGGACGAATTTTTGTGAAATTCTTAACAGATCCAATTTGTTTAGCATTGATTGGCTCATCTCTAATACTCACACATTATTATATCAATTTATTTTGCACTTGAAGCGTAACATACACTGGGAATCACTATTCAAGAAATCTTTGCATATATTTAGATTAATAATCGTCTACTGGGCTATCTATCTATCTATCTATCTATCTATCTATCTATCTATCTATCTTCTCAACAACAGATGTATCATACTTTAGCCCAGACTGTTTAGTTCAGATAATTGTCTGGGCCCTACAGCAAATTTTCTAAAGCCCCCCCCCTTCCCCCCTTTGATATTGATAGCTATCCTAAGGACAGGTCATCAATAGTAAAAAGTTTCAGTGTCCTAAATATTTGGATAGGAGTAGTAGTGCTCTAATTCTATATATATATATATATGCAGATGGCATAGATACACACTCACATACTAAGACACATACACACGCACATATACACATATAAACATATATACACACACATATACATTATATATATATATATATATATATATATATATATATATATATACACATAAAGACACACATATATACACACACACACAGATAAACACATATATATACACACATATACATTATATATATATATACACATAAAGACACACATATATACACACACACACACACAGATAAACACATATATATACACACATATACATTATATATATATATATATATATACATAGACACACATATATATACACACACACACACAGATAAACACATATATATACACACATATACATTATATATATATATATATATATATATATATATATATATATATACATAGACACACATATATATACACACACACACACACACACAGATAAACACATATATATACACACATATACATTATATATATACACATAAAGACACATATATACACACACACACGCATATATATATAAATACGCAAAAAATATATATATATAATATACACACAGATAAACTCACACATATACATACAGACACTTATTTACTTACAGGCTGCAGGTTCTTCTTTCTTCTCTGGTGTCTCTTGGAGGCTAAAGGACCTTTGGAATGCAGTAATAGTAGGATACAGGACCTTCGATCATGTGACCTGAAGACATCAACGAAGGTCCTTTAACCTACGATTACTGCATTCAAAAGGTCCTTGATACTGGTATGTATACTATTTCTAGTACATTTCAGGCCAGACTGGGCCCCCTTACATACAGTCACACTGGGTGCCCGGCCTGGCCTGAATAGTACTAGGAAAGACACTGCTCCCGGGCCCCTACTCCTCTCGGGCCCCGAAGCAGCTGCTTCCCCTGTAGTTACGTCACTGATCTGGATACAATTGTATCAAACCCTCCGCTGTGAGATCTGTATGGGTTTCAGCCTCTGGATATAAACAAGAATATTTTAATTCACTGACAGCAAACAGAGATATTGAAAAAATTGAGGAAATGAAACACACAAAAAATTAGACACTTACAGGACTTCACTACTTTATTGGCGATAAGTCATGTAAGGGTTAATCTATGGTAGGTATGGTTCTGTCAGCTGATGTAGATAAAACCATGTGTGGTCAAGCCCTTCAGGCTGGACTAAGTTAATCCTAGATAATAGCTGTGGCCTCTGTTTGTGGGCCCTTACCACTGTGGCCCTTATAAGCTCTGTACAGTTCATAGTTGAAGAGTAATCTTCTACTGCATGATTAGGTCAGTGTTTCCCACTGATTAAGGTGTCTCGTGTTGGTCATTGTGTTTAACTGTCTTTTGATCTTCTGTTTTCTCAAGGCCATTTAATGGGTAAAAAGAGTATAGAGGAATATCCTTATATGTATGATGGAGGAGACAGGGCTTCCATCGCTGGGTATATGGATGGAGATAAGTCCGTGGAAGGATCTCAACAGTGGAAAGATGCCCTTATTAGCTTATTGAAGATGTTGGAGACCAGCGACATCAGAAATTCCCAGTCCATGAGAGATACAAAGTTATATAACAGGAAATTCTGGGACTCTGAGGACAACAACAACAACAACAACTATAAAGAGGTGAGTGCTTGTCAAATGCCACCTTCTTATGATGATGTCACACAATATGGTGGATATTGGTCCTTTAAACCCTTCCCACTATAGTAATTTTTAGTTTATTTGTATTTATTTTTTCATCCCTGCCGTTCAAGATCATAATGTCCATTGACATAGCCACATGAAGGCGTATTTTATGCAAGACGAGCTGTATTTTTTAATGACTATTTAATGTTGCATATAATGTTTTGAAAACATTATATGTAAAGTATAACTGAAGAAACACCACAATTCTACCACTGTTTCTTGGGTTTGGTTAGTATGACGTTCACTATATTGTAAGTTAACCACTATGTTAATCTATGGGTCAGTAGAATTTTGGCAATACCAAATTTCTACAGTTTTGTTTTAGTAGTTTTATTTAATATTTTTTTAAATTTGAAGGGTTAGCTGAAGTTTTTTCGCACTACTTTGGGATACATACAACTTTATGATAATTTTGTGTTTAATTTTGGCTTTCTATTTTTCTCATGGTATTCACTGAGTTAAATAACATGATATTGTAACAGTTCAGGAATTTCCAGATATGGCCATACCTATTGTTTTATATGTTTTTTTTTACTGTAAATTGAAGGATTCAAGAATGATATAGGCTCAACAATGCTAAGTGAATACAAATATTTACTAAATGTGATAAAATAGATTAAAGACATTAAAATTAAAAAAGTTATAAACAAATCACATACACAGTAAAAGTAGGTAACAATCAATCACCTGGCATGTATACATTTTATCACATTAAATATTTTTACTTACTTAGCCTTGTTAAGCCTATTTTATTTTCCAATCTTTGAATTAAAATAATATGATAAATGGTAAAAGGAGGGTTTTGAACTTTTAATATTTTTATTAATACTTTATTAAACATGCTAGGCGTCTAGAGCATGAGATTTGTATTACAGAATATAATGCTTTTACCACTTAAAGGGGATGTCTCATCTTGCTGTTACTTTTTCCTGGCTGGGAGGTGGTTGGGACTGTGTCTCATCTCACCTTAGTAATGGTGAGATGAGACAACCCCTTTAATAATGACTTATTCACACTGATAGGTTAACAAGCAGCTGTGAATTCATGAGGACCACACATTTTATATGACAGCAGTTGTTTGTAACCAGTGGTTTTTCAACTGAAGGAAAAAAGTTCAAGATCCAGCATGCCACACAAGCTGTGCATTGTCATGGTATGCCAGAACTATTGTAGTAAAAGTATAGACTTCCACTGGTAACTCTAGACTACAAACAACCCCTGTTTTTAATCTGACCCTTAAGTCATGTGTTTATTCATTCCCTCTGCCCCTCCCCCCCTTTGTGGTACAGCAGTGGGACTGTTCTAAGGACTGGTTGGAATCCAAAGGTTTCCCCCACCACCACTACCACCAATATAGCAAATTGTATTAAATCAAACCCCCATGAATATGCAATAAATGTAATAAGTACATGTAACTACATAAACAGACATAACTGTGGGATGTTCCATCTGTCATACATTAGACAGCCCCTCTATACTGCACAGACCTGTTCTAGGTTCCTCCCAAGAAGTGCAAGGTGATTATTAAAGAAATCATTAAGACATTGCTGGAGGTCTGACTGCTGGGAGCCATTGATCCTTAGAGTCTTCAGTCATCTCCTCATCCCTCTAACATGGTCAACTAATAATAGGAAAAGATATGAGATTTTGGCATTGCTCCAAGCAATCCATGGCAGATATTGAAACCAGACCCCCACTAATCTCACATGCACTGTCTGTCCAATGGGTAGGTGATAAATATTTATGTGGAAAACCCCTTTAAATTTATAATATCAGAAGACACATACTGAAATTTATGAAAAAGAAAACAAAAAGTAGGGCTATGGCCAGATTTACTACATATAGCTACTCAATTTATTTCCATAAAAAAGTATTTGCAGCTACCACTAGAGGGAGCTCTTCACTCTTGGATTTTGCCAGGAAGCAGTTCAGTACCAGGCTCTCACTCACCACAGGGTCCACATCTTTGGTTGGTACATCATTGTTCATAGCTTTTCATATCGTTCCAGGTGTTGGATTACCTCTACCAGATGATGAAGGAGAACGCACAGAGCTGAGATTCTGGAGGAGAGGAGCAGTGCTGTCCCACATTTGATTGTACCAGATGCCTGATATATTATTTCTGTAAACGATACTTTGTGTACATGATGTGTTTCCTAATCATAAACTTACGACTCCATGTTTCCAGAGCACGGACATACTTGCCTGATGTGTAAATACCGGTCCAGGAAGGGTCTTCCAGTGACATAATTATATTTTAACACCACTGACAATTTCATCTCTTTAGTTTGTAGATGCGGAATATTTTGACATTCACAATAAAAACTTCAAATAAAGATTTTGGGATGAGCTTTCTATTTATTAGTTATTTCTATAATATATTTATTGTTTTATATTATGTGTTGTGTTTTGTATTTTATGTTGTTTTATGTTAGCTGTTGTGTTTTGAGTCATGCTGTGCTTTCTAATGTATGCAGTGTTTTGTGATATATCGTTTATATGCAGTGTTTTGTATTACATATTGTGATTTGTATTTAATGTTATGTTTTATATTACATGTTGTGTTTTCTATTATGGTCTGTATTATATGGTGTGTTTTGTGTTGTTTGCTGTGTTTTATATGTTGTGTTTTACGTTATACGCTGCTTTATATTATATTGTGTATTTTGCATTATATGCAGTGTTTTGTGTTATATTTTGTGGTATATTTTGTGCTTTGCATTACATGCTGTGGTTTGTATTATCTGTTGTGTTTTCTATTATGTTATATATCAGGGGTACTCACGGAATACGGTTGCCAACTTTCTCTGCATGTTCCATCTATAACTGTAACTGTGACACAGATACAGTTGAATACGATGGTGAAGCAGACAGGCTTTAGCTGCTTCATCATTCCCCTGTTGCCCGTAGTTCAGTGCAAGCAGGTGCGATGTAGTGAAGTCTTCATGCCTGCTGCAATCAACGACACAGAAAACATAGCACAGAACAGACATGCTCTAGTCCAGGGGAATGTGGGGTAGGTAAGTATTCAAACTGGAGGCACAACTCTGTGAGAGAGACTATCTAAAGGGGTATAACTGTGAGGGGGACCATCTAAGGGTGCATCATTTATGAGAGGGGCATCATTGTCTGGGGGCCATCTAAGGGGGCATAAACTTTGAGCGGAGCATCACTGTGTGGGGCATCTATGGGGGCATAAGCCTGTGAGGGGGGCCACGAAAGAGGACATCATACTATGTGGGAGTCACTTAAGGGGGCATCATACTCTATGGGGGGCACATAAGGAGACTTTATACTGTGTGGGAGTCACTTAAGGGGGCATCATACTCTATGGGGGGCACATATGGAGACATCATGCTGGGTGGAAGCCACTTAAGGGGGCATCACTCCGTGAGGGGATTATTTAAGGGTATATGATACTGTGTGAGAGGGAGGCACTTAGAGGACGTCACTTTGTTCTGGGGGCATTTACGGGGGCCTCATTGTGTGTTGGGGGCACTGAAGGGTTCATCCTACTGTGTGGGGAGGCACTAAGTAGGTATCACACTATGTCAGAGGCACTATAGGAGCACCATACTGTGTAGGGAAACCAAGGGATCACCTTGCCATGAAGGGAGCATTATACTCTGAGGGGGCAATAAAAGGATATCATAATCCGAGGGGTACTCAAGGGGCATCAATATTGTTAGGTGACACTAAAAGGACATTACTGTGAGGGAAACACTAAGGGGGCACTATGACTGTGTGGTTGGCAGAAAGAGGATAAGGACCCAACAGCACACCCAAATATGTGGACTCTGTTTAGTATTATATGTTTTGTATTATGAAACATTCCGGATTATTGGAAGGTCGACCACTAATACTAGAAAATTGATTTTTACTTTAGTATTTCTGTCTGACAATGACTTCCTGGTGCCTCTGTAAGAGTGCTAACTGCAATGCCCCGTAACAGTTACATCCATGGTGCCTCCATGATGGTGACAGCCACAGTGGCCCCATAACAATAACATCCTGTGCCCTGCATAAATGTGCTATCTACAAGGCACCCATAACAATTACATCCAGAGTGCCTCCATAATAGTGACAACCACATAGTCCTATAACAATTAAAACCATAGTGTCTCCATAACAATGCCACCCATCATTCCTCTACAGTGGTGACAGTCTCAATGTCCCATAACAGTGTAAGCCACAGTGACATACACAGTAACCTCATAACAGTGACATCCAAAGTCCCCATAACAATGACTTCCACTGTGCCTCTATAAGAGTGCCACAAAGCAATGTCATCCATAGTGTCCCCATATCAGTAACACCCAGAGCCCCAGAATGAGGTCATCCACAGAGACCCATGACAGTGATATCCACAGTGTCCCATAACAATGATATCCACAGTGCCTCCATAAAAGTTCCAGCTGCAATGCACTCTTAACAGTGACATATACAGTGCCTCCATAAGAGTGCTATCCACAAAACCCCCATAACAATGATATCCAAAATACCAGCATAAGAGTGCCAACTGTTTTGCAGACAAAAATAGGTATTGTTACAATGGGTCCGCAAAAAAAACGGATGCAACGCGGACGTCACACATACGGTCGTGTGAATGCACCCGAAGAGTATTGTGAACATATCCTAAATGTAGAGGACAAAGCCAATATATATCATATAAGGCAGATACCTGATCACGAGTCACTGGCTCATTCCTAGCTGACAACCTCTTTATCAAAAGGATGTCCATAGATCTTCACTTTGGATGTAAATGGAGAAGAAAACAACATTGGGGGTCATTTACAAAGACCAGCTTTTCACGCAAGGAGTGATTTCAGCACTAATCATTGTAGAATTACGAACACAGCTGTGGAGTGTAATACAGAATCTAACTCAGGATCAGTACAGGATAAGTAATGTATGTACACAGTGACTGCACCAGCAGAATAGGGAGTGCAGCTCTGGAGTATAATACAGGATGTAACTCAGGATCAGTACAGGATAAGTAATGTAATGTATGCACACAGTGACTCCACCAGCAGAATAGTGAGTGCAGCTCTGGAGTATAATACAGGATGTAACTCAGGATCAGTACAGGATAAGTAATGTAATGTATGCACACAGTGACTCCACCAGCAGAATAGTGAGTGCAGCTCTGGAGTATAATACAGGATGTAACTCAGGATCAGTACAAGATAAGTAATGTATGTACACAGTGACTCCACCAGCAGAATAGTGAGTGCAGCTCTGGAGTATAATACAGGATGTAACTCAGGATTAGTACAGGATAAGTAATGTAATGTATGTACACAGTGACTCCACCAGCAGAATAGTGAGTGCAGCTCTGGAGTATAATACAGGATCAGTACAGAGTAAGTAATGTAATGTATGTACACAGTGACTCTACCAGCAGAATAGTGAGTGCAGCTCTGGAGTATAATACAGGATGTAACTCAGGATCAGTACAGGATAAGTAATGTAATATATGTACACAATGACTCCACCAGCAGAATAGTGAGTGCAGCTCTGGAGTAAAATACAGGATGTAACTCAGGATCAGTACAGGATAAGTAATGTGTGTACAAAGTGATTGTATTTCATTTGGAGGAATTCCATATTCAAACTTGTACAATCTTAAGAATCGAGGAAATTTCTCCCTAATTTGCACAGAAGAGGTTATACATATACAGCTACCACATGGGACATACAGTTAGTGGTCTTATTAATATGACAAAATAGTTTTTGATGATAAATTCAGTTTAATCCTTTAGTAACTATGTGACTATTACTATTAAATTCTATTCTATGCAACAAAACTGCAGTATGATTCCTTCACCACGAGACAGAGCTCTCTGTTAAATGCATTATTTTTACAGACTCCTGTGACTTGTTCCATAGCTGCTATGTCAAAATCACACCACAAGAGGGAGCTATCTGCACAGAAAAGAAATTTTAAACCCTGGCTGTGCCATACTGAGGAGTCCTGCATGGCTTGTGTAGTTTATAACTTGTTTTATGTATCTGGAATGTTGTCTCTGTGAAAGCTTTGATTATTAGAAAATGTATTATTACAGAATAATTTTATTACCAAACACTATATCAGTTTAATACCTAATACAATAGACCTAGATCAGGGAGCACAATAACATAAATGTGGCATACAGCCAGTGGCTGCTTACCATGAAGGCAGAACACGTGATTGGTATGGGGCTATAACGCATGATTAGTACAGGATAAGTAATGTATGTACACAGTGACTGCACCAGAAGAATGGTGAGTGCAGCTCTGGAGTATAATACAGGATGTAACTCAGGATCAGTACAGGATAAGTAATGTATGTACACAGTGACTGCACCAGAAGAATGGTGAGTGCAGTCTGGAGTATGATACAGGATGTAACTCAGGATCAGTACAGGATAAGTAATGTAATGTATGTACACAGTGACTGCACCAGCAGAATAGTGAGTGCAGCTCTGGAGTATAATACAGGATATAACTCATGATTAGTACAGGATATGTAATGTATGTACACAGTAACTCCACCAGAAGAATGGTGAATGTAGCTCTGGAGTATAATACAGGATCTAACTCAGGATCAGTACAGGAGAAGTAATGTATGTACACAGTGACTGCACCAGCAGAATAGTGAGTGCAGCTCTGGAGTATAATACAGGATGTAACTCAGGATCAGTACAGGATAAATAATGTATGTACACAGTGACTGCACCAGCAGAATAGTGAGTGCAGCTCTGGAGTATAAAACTGGATGTAACTCAGGATCAGTACAGGATAAGTAATGTTTGTACACAGTGACTCCACCAGCAGAATAGTGAGTGCAGCTCTGGAGTATAATATAGACTATAACACTGAATCTGTTCAGAATAACTAAGGAATATGCACAATGACACATTCATGAGGATATTATTTAATTCCTGGAAATCCCTTTTAAAATATCCTTGTAGTTGTCAGAGCTTCGTTTTTGTATACAGAGTTCCAAATCCCCTTCCAGCAGTCACCACTTGAGGGACCTGTATAATCCACTCCGTCTTTGTGGTGTGGTACACATGTCTAGGGAAGGTGTCCCGCATAGTAAGGGAGAAAAAGACAAGCACTCACTGATAGCTGAATATATGTGATGCATTTCGGCTCAATCAGAGCATTTTTCAAACATGCATGCATCTTCGTAAAAGGCTCTAATTGAACCGAAACGCGTCACACATCTGTAACTAAATGTGACAATAATAGAAGATATAACAGAAGATATAAGATATATTCAGCTGTCAGTGAGTGCCGGTCTTTTTCTTCATTACCACTTATGGGATTATCAGAGCGTACTGCATACAATTATACATTGAATCTCATCATAACAGAGTATTCAATTGGTTCCCGTTAGTGGTGGCTACTGGTCGCCTTGCTTAAAAAAAATGCATTTCCCGGCATTAGGGGAGTGTTGCCAGAAGGAAAACGTGCTGTGTATAAATGTCCCATGGCCTATATCCTTCAGCTCTATTGCTGTTGTGAAATCACAAGTCCCATCATATAGAGCAGGGGTAGGGAACCTCCGGGCTTCCAGCTGTTGTGAAACTACAACTCCCAGCAAGCATACTCGCTCTGCTCTTCTAAGAACTCTCATAGAAATGAATGAAGCATGCTGGGAATTGTAGTTTCACAACAGCTGGAGAGCCGGAGGTTCCCTACCCCTGATATAGAGGAAGTAAGGCTTACCACTCCTTGACAATGTGACTGTCAGCCTATGTAAATGTGTTCACTGCTGTCTCCCTTGTAATTGTTTAGATGTAATTTATTGTATAACAGGTAATAATTTAATAGGAATTGTGTTCAATAGATGTCACTGTAGTTGCAGAATCTAGAGGGAAGTTATATGAAGAGCTGCTATGCAGGAAGTGAATCAGTGTGTGGCTGAAGCCACATGGTAGTCAGAGGTCCCTTGTTATTGAGGAGAGAAAAGAACAAAGTCAGAGGCATTAGACAGTTCCTAAAGACCTGTAAAGGAGTCTGTAAAAATGTGGCAACTGCAGATGGATATGCCAGTAATGAAGTGGTTGCAGTCAGCTCTATCTCAGCCCCTGTGATCAGCAACTGAGCAGATTGGAGGTTATAGTGCTTTGAGGACAGAGGGCAGTAGGATGACTGTGTGGGTGTGTATGTCAATGTAGGAACATGTTTGGTGGTGTTATTATGCTGCTGCATTGTAGATTTGCTGAGTGATTGTGATATATTTGTTGTGTTGCACTCTTTGCTGTCTGAGCACCTTATGTACTGAGATAGTTGTGGGCTTGCCAGTGGTGGTGTTACCATGTCCTGTCTGTAGATTGCGGGTGCCAGCACCAGCTTGATTTTGACATACGGATGAGTGTTTTGGTAAAGCAGTGCTATGCCACAATGTAGTTGTAAGGGGCAAATGTTATGTGTACAAGACAATGGTTTGGTGCCATGGAGACCATGGAGAGGTTTGGTTAGACCACGGGAGGTCTCTGGAAAACCTGTTGGTGGTCTATGTAACTCTTAGGCCTGGATTTGTCTAAAGTGTTGGAGGTCTGAATGTCTAGAAAAGAATAATGAGGAGTTTAGGGAAAATTTGTGTAGTGGGTTAGCTGGAGCCCTTTTGGGGACACTTAGGCATATGATAGTGGTTTCACCAAGACCTGGAGAACATTTCCCTAGACCACTCAGTGAGATGATGCACCTCCAGTCATGTCAAGGGACAGTTTCAGAGGTCTGTAAGGGCTGTTTTTAAGACAATGTGGGCCATACTTGTCAATTCCAGGAGGTCCAGGAGGCTCCTCGAAAACATCAGAGACTAGAAGAGTTGCCACAGAAGCCTCCCAATGCCTCTCAGAAGCAGTTCTGTGTATGGTGCCAGACTCATTAGACTCAGCCTGGTGTCCAAACACACGTGGAAATGGGCATGGACCAGTATAAAGGAGCATGGTCTGAGAAAAGGGGTGTATCGATGCCAACAAATATTTTCAGTGTAATATTTCAAGCAACACACTCACACAAGGACTGGTGACCAGGACACACTGAAAGGGCAGAGCAGCGTCAGTTAAAAGGGTGGGGTCTATGGTAAAAGGGGTCATGACTGGGGAGTCACATCAGTAAAGGGGTGGGATCTAGTGTTAAAGAGGCATGACATCTGTAAAGGGGCATGACTTCGACCTGAAAAGACTCCAGTGGCTCGCTGGACGCTCCACAACCTCTATCTTCTTGGCTCTTGGTCTGAAAAGTTGCCAAGTTAACATGGTCGTGACTGAGGTTCGAAGGGGAATTTTCATCACAGATACTTATGGCAATTTCTATATTATTCTCAGATCTTCCATAGTAACATAGTTTATAAGGCCAGTTCGGCCTGTTATCCTGCAAGTTGATCCAGAGGAAGGCAAAAAAAAAAAAAATCCTGTGAGGTAGAAGCCAATTTTCCTCACTTTAGGGGAAAAAAATTCCTTCCCGACTCCAATCAGGCATCAGAATTACTCCCTGGATCAAGTGGCCACCTCTCCGGGTATCAGCAGAGTCTTCAGAACTGCCAGATGAATGGAGGAACAGGATGGACAACGCACATGCTCAACCTGCCTCTCCATTCATCTTTAGAAGGGCTACGAGGAGTACAGCTTTCCCGTTGTCGTGATTGGTGGGGGGGGGTTTCCTACCAATCTAATAGTTATCCACTATCTTGTTAACATGGGATAACTTTTAACAATAGGAATACCCCTTTAAGTGAAGTTCTAGACTCTCCAAGTGTTCGGTGCCGCCAACAAGAGCCACCTAGAACATTAACAGTAAACTGCCAACACCACACATGGCATGCCTTATTTAAAAGGGAACCCTCCACCTTCTTATACAAGCTGACAGCTTACAAGTTTACAAGCTGACAGCTGACGGCTGGGACTTGTAGTCCCACAACAGCCAGCGCTTTAGTACCAAAACCCGTCTCTAAAACTGCATTGTCCAGAAATCGATTCCATGTGAAGATGAGGTTAGTAGAGGTGACGACCATTGGTTCTGGGGTCGTTAGTGCTCTCCGCTCGTTATCTCTAAATCCCATGGTAAGCCTTGTAATAGCGAGTAAGTGGTTAAGGATCAAGATGATTTAATCCAGTTTTTTTTTAAAGTTTTACCCTGAGCAATTAGATGCTGGTTAAGGAATTAATCACTAATGGGTCATTAACTCCGGCTGCCATTGTACCGTTAACAAGCTGAGGCAGGATTATTAGACTCAACACCCAATTAAGGAGGGTAAGGATTTTACAACAATTCTACCAAACAGCCTCTTAAAGGTGAAACTGCCGAGGAGACGGATTCTACCCAAAACTGTACTTGAAACTTCACCTGAAATTGCTGCAGTTAAAGGGCAACCCCCCACAGAGACCCCGACACTGCAGCCCCAGAGCCAGCACCATCGTCACAGCAAAATGCAATGTGCACTATTGGAAATCAGCTGTGAACTAGTTTTCATTTTACAGCTGAGAGTTTGTTACAGTGCATCAATGCAGGTAAAAGCAGGCATTCCAACAGGAGACTGAGATTGCTAAGGCTGTATTCACATGCTGGATTTGTAACGTTTTTTTCCGCTGCTGTCTCACAAAACAAAGTACTTTTGCAAAACTGCAACTTTTGCCACAGTCAAAAGTGTCATATACATGGCAAAATTGTATGCCAGAGATACCAGATCCTCCCATACAGTGCCATTGATGCCACACACTCTCATGCAGTGGCATAGATGTAAGCTACTCCCATACAGTGCCAGAAAATACAAGATACACCCATACAGTGCCAGAGATGTCAAATGCTCCCATACAGTGCCAGAGATGTCACATAACCCCATACAGTGGCATAGATGTCAGATACTCCCATACAGTGCCAGAGATGCCAAATGCTCCCATACAGTGTCAGAGATACCAGATACTCCCATACAGTGCCAGAGATACCAGATAGTCTCATACAGTGCCAGAGATACCAGATACTCCCATACAGTGCCAGAAGTGCCAAATGCTCCCATACAGTGCCAGAGATGCTAAATACTCCCATATAGCCCCAGAGATACCAGATAGTCTCATACAGTGCCAGAAATGCTAGATACTCCCATATAGCACCACAGATACCAGATACTCTCTTACAGTGCCATAGATGCCACATACTCCCATGCAGTGCCAGAAATACCATATACTTCCATACAGTGCCAGAGATGCCAGATACTCCCATAAAGTGCCATAGATTCCAGATGACCCCATACAGTGCCATAGATGATAGATACCCCCATACACTGCCAGAGTTGCCAGATACTCCGATATACCGCCAGAGATGCCAGATACTACCATACAGTGCCAGATTTACCAGATGCCTCCATATAGTGCCAGAGATGACAGATACTCCCATACAGTGCCATAGATGTCAGATACTCTGATACAGTGCCCTAGATGCCAGATACTCCCATACAGTGCCATAGATGCCAGATACTCCCATACAGTGCCATAGATGCCAGATACTCCCATACAGTGCCAGAGATGTTAGATACTCTCATACAGTGCCAGAGATGCCCCCAAGTATTGCATAAGATGTCAGTATACAATGTCCGAGATGCGCATGCCATATCATATATGCCTTCTTATAGTTCCAGATAGACTCATATATAGCACCCATTCCATTTAAAAGACAAATATTACCCACACTCCAGTCCACATGTACCTCCTGTGCTGTGCTTGTCCCTGCCGCGTCTATCAAGCGCCACTTATGTCCATATGGCACGTATCAGTTACATTAAAGGCTTCAGGAAGTAAATTTCTGCATTTGCGTCCCTTCATCATTATTGGAAGTACTGTACACTATCTCTATGTAAATGCAGAAAAGCCTCCAGATCAAGCATTATATATTAGGACAGGGCCTCATGTGGCCCAAATTCACCTGTGGGATGCCCCCATTACCCACCAGTTGTGATGGGATCGTTGAAGTTTCACTTATGAAATGAAAGGATCCTGTTTAATGGCTACTGATGGGCAAACTTGGTTCCCAATATGGTGCCCTTCACTTTTGAAGAATGCGAATGCATATGCCTCACTTAGCCTTCTGCTCCTCCTTTCTCCATGCCCACAAAATATATGTTAAAGGGCATAAGGTTCTGTTGATGTAGTTCAGGGGCCCTACCAATTTGCCTGTTTGGGTACCCATGAAGACCACAATGTCTTTCTTGAGTTCTCAGCAGATTTTGAAATTTAGCAAATTCTGGATCGTGAAAAGGTTTGTGGAAAACTACCGTATTTTTCGCTTTATAAGATGCACCCGAAGATAAGACGCACCCCAGATTTTAGAGTAGGAAAATAAGAAAAAAATATTTTTCATCAGACCACATATCTGACCCCCCATAAATTTCAGGACATCACATCAGGCCCCCATCAGACCTCAGATCAGCCCAGCGTTCCCCCATCAGACCTCAGATCAGCCCAGCGTTCCCCCATCAGACCTCAGATCAGCCCAGCGTTCCCCCATCAGACCTCAGATCAGCCCAGCGTTCCCCATCAGACCTCAGATCAGCCCAGCGTTCCCCCATCAGACCTCAGATCAGCCCAGCGTAATCCATCAGACCTCTGACCAGCCCAGCGTAACCCATCAGACCTCAGACCAGCCCAGCGTAACCCATCAGACCTCAGACCAGCCCACAGTGCCCCATGAGACCACTCTGTGCCCCCATCAGACCTCAGACCAGCCCACAGTGCCCCATTAGACCACTCTGTGCCCCCATCAGACCTCAAGACCAGCTCAGTGCTCCATTAGACCACTCTGTGCCCCCATCAGACCTCAGACCAGCTCACAGCGCCCCCATTAGACCAATCTGTGCCCCCATCAGACCTCAGACCAGCTCACAGTGCCCCCATTAGACCACTCTGTGCCCCATCAGACCTCAGAACAGCTCACAGTGCCCCCATTAGACCAATCTGTGCCCCCATCAGACCTCAGACCAGCTCACAGTGCCCCCAGTAGACCACTCTGTGCCCCCATCAGACCTCAGATCAGCCCAGCGTGCCCCATAACAATAAAATAAAAAACTTCACTTACCTGTCCAGCGCCCCGGCTCCGCTCCGGCGCTCCTTAGGCTTTCCGGCCCGACGCTGCACTGTCACCTGACTGCGTGCAGCGTCAGGTCATAGTGCGCGCACTACGTCCTGACGCTGTACGCGTTCAGGACAGTGCAGCGCCGGGCCGGGAAGCCTGAGGAGCCGCGGCAGGACAAGTAAGTGAAGTTTTTTATTTTATTGCTATGGTGCACGCTGGTCTGATCTGAGGTCTGATGGGGGGGGGGTCCCGGCCCCCGGCAGCTAAAACATACAAGTGAGCGCTTCCATAATGGAAGCGCTCACTTGTATTCGTTTTATAAGACGCACTGCAATTTTCCCCTACTTTTGGGGGGAAAAAAGTGCGTCTTATAAAGCGAAAAATACGGTAACTTATTTGATTAACTGGAATGGATATGGTCCTGAAAAAAGAAGTTGGGTTATCCTCCACAACTAATTCACTTTAAAGGGGTTATCCCACGAATAATGTAAAAAATGAAAATCAGACATCATATAGTACATGACAACCTCTTTTTAACAAAGCTAGAACCAGCCCTGTACCTCACATGGATCCAGAGATCCCCCCATTCATTTCTCTGCTAGATTTATATCAAGCTGATAGCTCAATGGGAGTGTCTTTTCTGCTGCAGCTCAGGAGGCGTGTCCATGTTCTGCTTATCACAGCTCAGGAGACAGTTAAAAGTTGAAACTGAGCATGTGTGGCCTGCTCAGTCAATAGGTCAAAGAAATAAAAAATTAAGTAGTCCTATACAGATACATTTTATTAAATAACTCAGTAACTATACAAAATTTTTAATGACATGCAATTACAAAAGTGTTCAGATCCAGGTGCTGGTTTGAAAACTGTAGAATATTTTTCGTGGGACAACCCTTTTAAGTATCCCCTCCAGCCTCATGAAATCTCTCTAGAGAGTCCCATGCCCTGCCTGCATATTAACCTTTTCTGGCCCCTGTTTCTGTACATTGTGTGCAATCATAATATTGACTCGTGATTGCCCCTGCCCTGAAGCATTTCTTTGCCTTGGTAAGTACCAAGAGGATCTGTCAGCTCTCCTGTGTGGTGTAGTATTTCTGGAGGATGTCTGTCTCCTGTGTGGTGTAGTATAGAGGATCTGTCAGCTCTCCTGTGTGGTGTAGTATAGAGGATCTGTCAGCTCTCCTGTGTGGTGTAGTATAGAGGATCTGTCGGCTCTCCTGTGTGGTGTAGTATAGAGGATCTGTCAGCTCTCCTGTGTGTGGTGTAGTATAGAGGATCTGTCAGCTCTCCTGTGTCAGCTCTCCTGTAGTATAGAGGATCTGTCGGGCTCTCCTGTGTGGTGTAGTATAGAGGATCTGTCGGCTCTCCTGTGTGGTGTAGTATAGAGGATCTGTCAGCTCTCCTGTGTGGTGTAGTATAGAGGATCTGTCAGCTCTCCTGTGTGGTGTAGTATAGAGGATCTGTCAGCTCTCCTGTGTGGTGTATAGTAGATAGAGGATCTGTCAGCTCTCCTGTGTGTGTAGTGTCTGTCAGCTCTCCTGTGTGGTGTATAGAGGATCTGTCAGCTCTCCTGTGTGTGTGTAGTGTAGTATAGAGGATCTGTCAGCTCTCCTGTGTGGTGTAGTATAGAGGATCTGTCAGCTCTCCTTGTGTGTGGTGTAGTATAGAGGATCTGTCAGCTCTCCTGTGTGGTGTAGTATAGAGGATCTGTCAGCTCTTCCTGTGTGGTGTAGTCTATAGAGGATCTGTCGGCTCTCCTGTGTGGTGTAGTATAGAGGATCTGTCAGCTCTCCTGTGTGGTGTAGTATATAGGATCTGTCAGCTCTCCTGTGTGGTGTAGTATAGAGGATCTGTCAGCTCTCCTGTGTGGGTGTAGTATAGAGGATCTGTCAGCTCTCCTGTGTCGGTGTAGTATAGAGGATCTGTCAGCTCTCCTGTGTGGTGTAGTATAGAGGATCTTGTCAGGCTCTCCTGTGTGGTGTAGTATAGAGTATCTGTCAGCTCTCCTGTGTGGTGTAGTCTGTGTGTAATATAGAGGATCTGTCGGCTCTCCTGTGTGGTGTAGTATAGAGGAGGCTCTCTGTCAGCTCCTCTGTGTGGTGTAGTATAGAGGATCTGTCAGCTCTCCTGTGTGGTGTAGTATAAAGAGGATCTGTCAGCTCTCCTGTGTGGGTGTAGTATAGAGGATCTGTCAGCTCTCCTGTGTGGTGTAGTATAGAGGATCTGTCAGCTCTCCCTGTGTGGTTAGTATAGAGGATCTGTCTGTAGCTCTCCTGTGTGGTATAGTATAAGGATCTGTCAGCTCTCCTGTGTCATGTAGTATAGAGGATCTGGGTGTAGTCGGTCTCGGCTCTCTGTGTGGTGTAGTATAGAGGATCTGTCGGCTCTCCCTGTGTGGTGTAGTATAGAGGATCTGTCAGCTCTCCTGTGTGGTGTAGTATAGAGGATCTGTCAGCTCTCCTGTGTGGTGTAGTATAGAGGATCTGTCAGCTCTCCTGTGTGGTGTAGTAATAGAGGATCTGTCGCTCTCCTGTGTGGTGTAGTATAGAGGATCTGTCAGCTCTCCTGTGTGTGTAGTATAGATAGTAGGATCTGGATCTGTCAGCTCTCTGTGTAGGTGTAGTATAGAGGATCTGTCAGCTCTCCTGTGTGGGTGTAGTATAGAGGGATCTGTCAGCTCTCCTGTGTGGTGTAGTATAGAGGATCTGTCAGCTCTCCTGTGTGGTGTAGTATAGAGGATCTGTCAGCTCTCCTTGTGGTGGTGTAGTATAGAGGATCTGTCAGCTCTCCTGTGTGTTGTAGTATAGAGGATCTGTCAGCTCTCTCCTGTGTTCCTCTGTGTGGTGTAGTATAGAGGATCTGTCGGCTCTCCTGTGTGGTGTAGTATAGAGGATCTGTCAGCCTCCTGTGTGGTATAGTATAAGAGGATCTGTCCAGCTCTCCTGTGTGGTGTAGTATAGGAGATCTGTCAGCTCTCCTGTGTGGTGTAGTATAGAGGATCTGTCAGCTCTCGTGTGGTGTAGTATAGGAGGATCTGTCAGCTCTCCTGTGTGTGTAGTAGTATAGAGGATCTGTCCAGCTCTCCTGTGTGGTGTAGTATAGAGGATCTGTCAGCTCTCCTTTGTGGTGTAGTATAGAGGATCTGTCAGCTCTCCTGTGTGGTGTAGTATAGAGGATCTGTCAGCTCTCTCCTGTGTGGTGTAGTATAGAGATCTGATCTCTCCTGTGTGGTGTAGTAGTAGTAGAGGATCTGTCAGCTCTCCTGTGTGGTGTAGTATAGAGATCTGTCAGCTCTCCTGTGTGGTGTAGTATAGAGGATCTGTGTCAGCTCTCCTGTGTGGTGTAGTATAGAGGATCTGTCAGCTCTCCTGTGTGGTGTAGTATAGTAGAGTATAGGATCTGTCAGCTCTCCTGTGTGGTGTAGTATAGAGGATCTGTCAGCTCTCCCTGTGTGGTGTAGTATAGAGGATCTGTCAGCTCTCCTGTGTGGTGTAGTATAGAGGATCTGTCAGCTCTCCTGTGTGGTGTAGTATAGAGGATCTGTCAGCTCTCCTGTGTGGTGTAGTATAGAGGATCTGTCAGCTCAGCTCTCCTGTGTGGTGTAGTATAGAGGATCTGTCTGTGTGGCAGCTCTCCTGTGTGGTGTAGTATAGAGGATCTGTCAGCTCTCCTGTGTGGTGTAGTATAGAGGATCTGTCAGCTCTCCTGTGTGGTGTAGTATAGAGGATCTGTCAGCTCTCCTGTGTGGTGTAGTATAGAGGATCTGTCAGCTCTCCTGTGTGGTGTAGTATAGAGGATCTGTCAGCTCTCCTGTGTGGTGTAGTATAGAGGATCTGTCAGCTCTGTCAGCTCTCCTGTGTGGTGTAGTATAGAGAGGATCTGTCAGCTCTCCTGTGTGGTGTAGTATAGAGGATCTGTCAGCTCTCCTGAGTGTGGTGTAGTTAGTATAGAGGATCTGTCAGCTCTCCTGTGTGGTGTTAGTATAGAGGATCTGTCGGCTCTCCTGTGTGGTGTAGTATAGAGGATCTGTCAGCTCTCCTGTGTGGTGTACTATAGAGGATCTGTCAGCTCTCCTGTGTGGTGTAAGTATAGAGGATCTGTCAGCTCTCCTGTGTGGTGTAGTATAGAGGATCTGTCAGCTCTCCTGTGTGGTGTAGTATAGAGGATCTGTCAGCTCTCCTGTGTGGGTGTAGTATAGAGGATCTGTCAGCTCTCCTGTGTGGTGTAGTATAGAGGATCTGTCAGCTCTCCTGTGTGGTGTAGTATAGAGGATCGGTCAGCTCTCCTGTGTGGTGTAGTATAGAGGATCTGTCAGTTCTCCTGTGGGTGTAGTATAGAGGATGTGTCAGCTCTCCTGTGTGGTGTAGTATAGAGGATCTGTCAGCTCTCCTGTGTGGTGTAGTATAGAGGATCTGTCAGCTCTCCTGTGTGCTGTAGTATAGAGGATCTGGTAGCTCTCCTGTGTGGTGTAGTATAGAGCAGGGGCGTAGCAATAGGGGAAGCAGGGGAAGCGGCTGCTTTGGGGCCCAGACTCACAAGGGGCCCCCTCAGGAGGAATACTAAAAGATTTTATTGTCAGGCCCCCCTCAACAGTATTATACAATGACATTATATACAGTATATACATGTAGAAAACGGACGGAGCAGCTGCTGGGCCTCGTCTGAGAGAGCAGTTTTGACCAGCCACAGGAGTGGGGGATGCGTGAGTTGGGAGTTGCGAAAAAGTTGCTGAGGGGGGGCCCCCGTCTAAAATTTGCTGTGGGGCCCAGTCAGTTGTAGTTACGCCACTGGTATAGAGGATCTGTCAGCTCTCCTGTGTCATGTAGTATAGAGGATCTGTCAGCTCTCCTGTGTCATGTAGTATAGAGGATCTGTCGGCTCTCCTGTGTGGTGTAGTATAGAGGATCTGTCGGCTCTCCTGTGTGGTGTAGTATAGAGGATCTGTCAGCTCTCCTGTGTGGTGTAGTATAGAGGATCTGTCAGCTCTCCTGTGTGGTGTAGTATAGAGGATCTGTCAGCTCTCCTGTGTGGTGTAGTATAGAGGATCTGTCGGCTCTCCTGTGTGGTGTAGTATAGAGGATCTGTCAGCTCTCCTGTGTGGTGTAGTATAGAGGATCTGTCAGCTCTCCTGTGTGGTGTATAGGATTTCAGCTCCCTGTGTGGTGTAGTATAGAGGATCTGTCAGCTCTCCTGTGTGGTGTAGTATAGTTAGGATCTTTCAGCTCTCCTGTGTGGTGTAGTATAGAGGATCTGTCAGCTCTCCTGTGTGGTATAGTATAGAGGATCTGTCAGCTCTCCTGTGTGGTGTAGTATAGAGGATCTGTCAGCTCTCCTGTGTGGTGTAGTATAGAGGATCTGTCAGCTCTCCTGTGTGGTGTAGTATATAGGATCTTTCAGCTCTCCTGTGTGGTGTAGTATAGAGGATCTGTCAGCTCTCCTGTGTGGTATAGTATAGAGGATCTGTCAGCTCTCCTGTGTGGTGTAGTATAGAGGATCTGTCAGCTCTCCTGTGTGGTGTAGTATATAGGATCTTTCAGCTCTCCTGTGTGGTGTAGTATAGAGGATCTGTCAGCTCTCCTGTGTGGTATAGTATAGAGGATCTGTCAGCTCTCCTGTGTGGTGTAGTATGAGGATCTGTCAGCTCTCCTGTGTGGTGTAGTATAGAGGGATCTGTCAGCTCTCCTGTGTGGTGTAGTATAGAGGATCTGTCAGCTCTCCTGTGTGGTGTAGTATAGAGGATCTGTCAGCTCTCCTGTGTGGTGTAGTATAGAGGATCTGTCAGCTCTCCTGTGTGGTGTAGTATAGAGGATCTGTCAGCTCTCCTGTGTGGTGTAGTATAGAGGATCTGTCGGCTCTCCTGTGTGGTGTAGTATAGAGGATCTGTCGGCTCTCCTGTGTGGTGTAGTATAGAGGATCTGTCAGCTCTCCTGTGTGGTGTAGTATAGAGGATCTGTCAGCTCTCCTGTGTGGTGTAGTATAGAGGATCTGTCAGCTCTCCTGTGTGGTGTAGTATAGAGGATCTGTCAGCTCTCCTGTGTGGTGTAGTATAGAGGATATATCGGCTCTCCTGTGTGGTGTAGTATAGAGGATCTGTCAGCTCTCCTGTGTGGTGCAGTATAGAGGATCTGTCAGCTCTCCTGTGTGGTGTAGTATAGAGGATATATCGGCTCTCCTGTGCGGTGTAGTATAGAGGATCTGTCAGCTCTCCTGTGTGGTGTAGTATAGAGGATCTGTCAGCTCTCCTGTGTGGTGTAGTATAGAGGATATATCGGCTCTCCTGTGCGGTGTAGTATAGAGGATCTGTCAGCTCTCCTGTGTGGTGTAGTATAGAGGATCTGTCAGCTCTCCTGTGTGGTGTAGTACAGAGGATATATCGTCTCTCCTGTGCGGTGTAGTATAGAGGATCTGTCAGCTCTCCTGTGTGGTGTAGTATAGAGGATCTGTCAGCTCTCCTGTGTGGTGTAGTATAGAGGATCTGTCAGCTCTCCTGTGCGGTGTAGTATAGAGGATATATCGGCTCTCCTGTGCGGTGTACTTTCAGCTCTGTTGACATTCCTGTTTTAGTAATTACTTCTCATGAATTAATATTTCTGGAGCATCTTAAACTAGAGCTCTTTTTTTGCTGCTTCTCTGTTATTCCTCCTGGAAATGGTTAAATAAATTGTATGCCATTTTACTATTGTACTTTACATTTCCCTTTATATCTTATATGTAATAATCATAGCATTACATAGATACAGAACACCCTGGTCTGGAGAGCACGCCAGCCATGGACGCTTCCAACTTGTCTTACAAGTGAAAAACTTCTTGAAGTGAAGCTGAACAAAGTTGACATGTCTGCTTCAGACAGGGCTTTTTAAGCTAAGCACAGATTGTGAAAATATAATTAGAGGCTGGCCTTTGTTTCCACACAATGAGTGGGAAACACTGAAAGGAAAGGTCTCCCAGGATCCATTGAGCCGGCCCTGGTCATAATGGTCTTGCCTCTGAGTCCTTCTCCTCTCTCTAATGAGAAACACTAATTGCCATAATTTCCAGATTGTCCTAAGCGGCGTCCTGCTTGCAGTAAAAAAAAAGGGGTGTTTTATTTCAATGGTTCTTAAACTTCTCGTCCTCATTAAATGTGGTAACAGAGTTAATGGAAAATAAAATGTTTCCATTTTTTTAGTGTCTCCTAGCAGCTCATTATCAATCACGATGAAAAGAGAATATTCAACATTATGTTAAGAAATGCAAACATCTCCACCGAAGAAAAGTCGTTGTGTCATGAAACGTTTCAAAACTTCCAAAAATATTTTGTTTTTCTGTTTGACAACCTTTGCAACATCTCTGCTTGCTGTCAGTCAGTGGGAACATACTTGTTCACATCCTGTACAGACCTAATACGCCTCAAAGCTGTTTGCTACAAATGTATCTCTAGACAATCCTCTGTGGACTCTAGACTGATACATTTACCTGCACTGATACATTGTAGCAACTTCTCTGGATACAGAAAGTTTTGTGTTCATGGTTTATTAAGTTCATGGAGTATTATCAATACTGGATACATTATAACAAACTTTTAGCTGTCTCATCTCTGCAGAGTGTGCCACGTAGACATCTTACAGTCCCCATTTTTCCATCAGTCCCTCCCTCTCCTGATGCTACAACAGAGTTAGGGCTCATGCACACGACCGTATGTATTTTGGGGTCCGCAAAAAACGGATCCGCAAAAAATACGGATGATGTCCATGTGCATTCCGTATTTTGTGGAACAGAACAGCTGGCCTCTAATAGAACAGTCCTATCCTTGTCTGTAATACGAACAATAATAGGACACGTTCTATTTTTTTGCAGAACGGAAATACGGACATACGGAAACGGAATGCACACGGAGTAACTTCTGTTTTTTTTGTAGACCCATTGAACAGAATGGTTCCGCAAACGGTCCGCAAAAAAATGGAACGAACACGGAAAGCAAATATGTTTGTGTGCATGAGCCCTAATTTTGTTGCTACCCCCAATACTGTGCCCGCTATGCTCCCCAATGCCCCCAAATACTATACTGAAGAAATAATGGTACCTCAAAGATAGTCCCCATTAGTAATAATGCTCCCAAAAGTCTCACCAATTATAATTCTCTCCCAGAGTGTCCACAATATTAATAGTGCTCACTACATGGATACTGCTCTCTAAGATTCCCCAAATTAGCCCTCCATAGTTTAACCAATAATAATAATCATAATATCCCCCCTCAGTACCACCAGTTTTAATTATTCCCCATAGCGCCCTAAGTAGTGATAAAGGTCCGCAAAGTGTCACTAGTAGTAATAATGCCCTAAGTGCTCCTCAGTAGTAATAAAACTCCCTAAAGTGCCCTAGGTAGTACTAAGGTCCCCTTAAAGTGCCCCCAGTAGTCATAAGGGCCACCTGTAGAGTCCTCAATGGTAATAAGACCTCCTATAGTTTTCCCCAAGTTATAATTCCCGCTACAGTTCCTATGTAGTTATAATGTGTCCTTGTAGCTCCCCCATCAGTTATAATGCCCCCTGTATTGCCCTGGTAGTTTTAATGTCCCCTGCTTAGCCCCCAGTAGTTGTAATGTCCCCTGCTTAGCCCCTAGTAGTTATAATCCCCTCTGTATTGTCCTAATAATTATAATGTCCCCTGTGGAGCCCCCAGTATTTATAATGTCACCTGTTCAGTCCCCAGCAGTTATAATGTCTCCTGTACAGTCCCTAGTAGTTATAATATCCCCTTTTGAGCCCCCAGTATTTATAATGTCCCATGTTGAGCCCCAGTATTTATAATGTCCCCTGTTGAGCCCCCAGTATTTACAGTATAATGTCCCCTGTTGAGCCCCCAGAAGTTATAATGTCCCCTGTTGAGCCCCCAGTATTTATAATGTCTCCTGTACAGTCCCTAGTATAATCCCCTCTGCATTGTCCCAGTAGTTATAATGTCCCCTGTTGAGCCCCCAGTATTTTTAATGTCCTCTGTTGAAGCCCCAGTATTTATAGTGTCCCCTATTGAACCCCCAGTATTCATAATGTCCCCTGTTGAGCCCTCAGTAGTTATAATGTCCCCTGTTGAGCCCCCAGTATTTATAATGTCTCCTGTACAGTCCCTAGTAGTTATAATCCCCTCCGCATTGTCCCAGTAGTTATAATATCCCCTGTTGAGCCCTCAGTATTTATAGTGACCCCTGTTGAGTCCCCTGTAGTTATAATGACCCCCGTTGATCTCTCTGTATTTATAATGTCCCCTGTTGAGCCCCCAGTATTTATAGTGTCCCCTGTTGAGCCCCCAGTAGTTATAATGTCCCCTGTTGATCCCTCAGTATTTATAATGTCCCCTGTTGAGCCCCCAGTATTTATAATGTCTCCTGTACAGTCCCTAGTAGTTATAATCCCCTCCGCATTGTCCCAGTAGTTATGATATCCCCTGTTAAGCCCTCAGTATTTAAAATGTCCCCTGTTGAGCCCCCAGTAGTTATAATGTCCCCTGTTGATCTCTCAGTATTTATAATGTCCCCTGTTGAGCCCCCAGCATTTATAGCGTTCTCTATTGAGCCCTCAGTATTTATAATGTGCCCTGTTGAGCCCCCAGTAGTTATAATATCCCCAGTTGAGCCCTCAGTAGTTATAATGTCCCCTGTTGAGCTCTCAGTATTTGTAATGTCCACTGTTGAGCCCCCAGTAGTTATAATGTCCCCTGTTGATCTCTCAGTATTTAAAATGTCCCCTGTTGAGCCCCCAGTAGTTATAATATCCCCTGTTGAGCCCTCAGTATTTATAATGTCCACTGTTGAGCCCCCAGTAGTTATAATGTCCCGTCTCTCAGTATTTATAATGTCCCCTGTTGAGCCCCCAGTAGTTATAATATCCCCTGTTGAGCCCTCAGTATTTATAATGTCCACTGTTGAGCCCCCAGTAGTTATAATGTCCCCTGTTGAGCCCCCAGTATTTATAGTGTCCCCTGTTCAGCTCTCAGTATTTATAATGTCCGCTGTTGAGCCCCCAGTATTTATAATTTCTTCTGTACAGTCCCTAGTAGTTATAATCCCCTCTGTGTTGTCCCAGTAGTTATAATGTCCCCTGTTGAGTCCCCAGTATTTTTAATGCCTCCTATTGAGCCCCCAGTATTTATAATGTCCTCTGTACAGTTCCTAGTAGTTAGAAACCCCTCTGTATTGTCACTAAGTAGTGACCAATGCCAGGAGGCTGCTGCCAAGACATAGATTTGTCTCTGTATAAATCACTAGTCAGACCATACATGGACATTTTGGATGCCTGTGTATAAGAAGGGCATAGCCGAACTGGAGCGGGAGCAGAAGGCGACCAAGGTAATTGAGGGAATGGGTCGGGTTACAGTACAAGACAGATTATCAAACATGGGGTTATTCAGTTTGGAAAAAAAGAAGTTTTTGGGGAGATCTAGTTATCTACAAACACATGAATAGATTAGACAGAGATCTTTCCAAATATCGTTTCATACCTAGAACTCTAACCAGGACAAGAGGGCATCCTCTACATCTACAAGAAGGTTTCATCCTCATTGATGGGATTCTTTACTGTAGGAGCAGTGAGATGATGAAGCTCTCAGACAGAGGACAGTGTGACGGTGGTATCATTGTACAAGTTCAAGACAGGCCTGGATGTCTTTCTTTTATGTACAAATATCAGAAGTGATGCTTTTTTACAAATGGGTTGATCCAGAGATTTAGGTTAATTGTACCACAGAAAAGTGAGTGCAGCTCTGGAGTATAATACAGGATGTAACTTAGGATCAGTACAGGATAAGTAATGTAATGTATGTACACAGTGACTCCACCAGCAGAATAGTGAGTGCAGCTCTGGAGTATAATACAGGACATATCTCAGGATCAGTACAGGATAAGTAATGTAATTTATGTATACAGTGAGTATAATACAGGATGTAACTCAGGATCAGTACAGCATAAATAATGTAATGTATGTACACAGTGACTCCACCAGCAGAATAGTGAGTGCAGCTCTGGAGTATAATACAGGATGTAACTCAGGATTAGTACAGGATAAGTAATGTAATGTATGTACACAGTGACTCCACCAGCAGTATAGTGAGTGCAGCTCTGGAGTATAATACAGGATGTAACTCAGGATCAGTACAGGATAAGTAATGTAATGTATGTACACAGTGACTGCACCAAGAGAATAGTGAGTGCAGCTCTGGAGTATAATACAGGATGTAACTCAGGATCAGTACAGGATAAGTAATGTATGTACACAGTGACTGCACCAGCAGAATAGTGAGTGCAGCTCTGGAGTATAATACAGGATGTAACTCAGGATCAGTACAGGATAAGTAATGTAATGTGTGTATACAGTGACTCCACCAGCAGAATATTGAGTGCAGCTCTGGAGTATAATACAGGATGTAACTCAGGACAAGTACAGGGTAAGTAATGTATGTATACTGTGACTCTACCACCAGATTAGTGAGTGCAGCTCTGAAGTATAATACAGGATATAACTCAGGATCAGTACAGGGTAAGTAATGTAATTTATGCATACAGTGACTCCATCAGCAGAATAGCGAGTGCAGCTCTGGAGTATAATACAGAATGTAACTCAGGATCAGTACAGGATAAGTAATGTATGTACACAGTGACTGCACCAGCAGAATAGTGAGTGCAGCTCTGGAGTATAATGCAGGATGTAACTCAGGATCAGTACAGGATAAGTTATGTATGTACACAGTGACTCCACCAGCAGAATACTGAGTGCAGCTCTGGAGTATAATACAGGATGTAACTCAGGATCAGTACAAGATAAGTAATGTAATGTATGTACACAGTAACTCTACCGGTAGAATAGTGATTGCCGCTCTGCAGTATAATAGACTGTAACTCAGGATCAGTGCAAGGTTATGTAATGTATGTACAGAATCTCTTTCCATGTATATTATATGCATATGCAAATTGCAAATTAGTGTTCCAACCAGTGGTTATCATGGATTTGGGTAGACCAGAGGGATCCTGTTGATTTTTCCGGCAATTGCCAATAAGTAACGTGACCTAATTATAATTTCCAAGAAGCCTGTTACTCAGCTGAGAGTCATGTGCTGCCGATGTTCTGGTCACTGCTTGACCCTGATAGGACATGGTTGGCAGTAGGTAAAGAGTGCTTTCAAGGATATCACCATACACCGGACACAGGAGAAACTGAATATAGCATTTAATGATCAGAAGTCCACCCCCCATATTTACATATTCTTAAATACATAAGTCAAGGAGGTCGTTCATCCTACAGCCTAGAAAGAGCTATCACATTTCCTGTTGCCTAGTCACTGCTGAAATCTTAAAGAAATATTTTCCCATAAATTTAAAAAAAAAACATCAGTAAAATGACATTCAGCTGTATCTTAATTATATCTGTTTCTGGGAAAGCTGGGTGGAAACATGATGGTGGGATTTATGATGGGAATACTACTGGCTGTCAGTCAGCTTTTCTAGAAACAGATACAACTAAGAAGCGACTGAATTTTGATACTCACTGGTGATTTTTTTAATTTTTTTTTTACAGGGAATGGTTTTAATTCTGTAAATGTGAAGTCATGTATTAAATCCAAAATCCATCAACTCTACGTAAAATAAGAAGATGCACCAGAGCCGCAGTCTATGATTCGTTCAGGAGAGAGTATGGATGATGGTTGTGTGCTTGGCACATAATGATCCTGTCCCCGTAGTCCACATAGTCCTTTAGTGTGAGCATATGAACACATTTCGGAGCTGGGGACATCCAGCGGGGCCTTCATTATATGGTTTGCCAAGGTTTTCCGATAGACTGAATGTGTTCCTTTGCCTTCATCCTCAATGCTGCTATACTTGTGTTTCTAGGGTCTACTTCTTCAAGAGGATACTTGTCCACAAAGTTGGCCCCGCATTGGTATGGAGGTGGTGGCCCCATGGAACCCAATGGTTGTAGAGCGTGGCCAACGGGTGCAGTGTTCATGAAAGGTGGTGGGGTGTAACTGCCAGGAATACTCTGTGGGGTGGTCACAAATCCCGGCAGGGTCTGTAGGGCGGTGGTGTTGGACATTGGTGGAGTAAGCCAAGAATCTAGGGGTAGATTAGTGCTGATGGTGCTCATGGCTGGAGGCTGTGGGGATCGGTTAAAGGACAGAATTGGGGAGTCTTGAAGCTTCATGGAAGTAACCTCCATCTTTTCTTGTCGTCTCCATTTGGCTCTTCTGTTTTGAAACCAAACCTGTAGTAAAAAGTAGAATATGGAAAAAAAAAGGTGAGAACATAAGCCATGTAAAGCACATACAGAAGTAGCTGAGCCAAACTGGTCTTTTAACTCTTTTGCAGAGGTAGTTTGTCCTTTGGGATCAGGGCCACTAACTGATTCAACCCTGATACATTGGAAAAACTCTAGCGCTGCTATATCTGGGGCCAGATCAATATTAGTTCAGGCTCTTGACCAGATTATGTGCTAAGTTTTTGTAATGATCCATCATAACTACATCATAAGCTGGACATAATGTCATGGGAAATGTTAGGAGATCCACCCTGATTTTGAAAGGACTCATGCATATGAAGGTAACCTCAATGTTGGAGGCATCTAGTCACTAGCCCCTTTTACTCCTCCTATAATCTAACCCAGGCTAAACTTCTAAAGGCTTCCTTAAAAGCAATAAAACATGTCACTCTGCATAATATGAAATACAAACTAAATATTGTAGGATTGTAAGGCTACTTTCACATACGTGGCAGAGGAAGAGCCTACCGGAGGTCATCATCTCCGGTAAGATAGGGCCAGAGCACTGCCAGAACCCATTGACTATAAAGAGACCTAGTGGGGAATCCGGAGTTTGGAGAAACAAATACCAGTGCTTGCACTAGTTTTTGTCTAGGTGAATCCCAGCACTCATGCCAGAAACCGACCGGATCCCCTCTGGGTCCCATTATAGTCAATGGGGTCTGGCAGTGCTCCAGCCCTATCCGGTTATGTCGGATATGATAAACTCCAGCAGGATGTTCCTTTGCTGAAACAGCCTGCTGGGTAGTTTTAATACTAGTGTGAAACTAGCCAATGCATCAATTAGTTTTTTAAAAATGTTTTACTTTTTTTAAATATTTTTTTAGCATTCCATGACCTATCATGTAATATGGTTATGAAAAACGGTAATAAATAATATAAAATAGTTTAAAATAAAAGTATACGGGTGGGTTCACACGAAGCCAAAAGAGGATTAAAAAGGAATCAGAATTATAAAGGAAGGACTTATACTTCATCCTGCAGAATCCACTTTTGGCTTTAGCTGAAAAACCTGCAGGAAAATCTGCCTCAAAACCTCCTTTAAAAAACTTTGTGTGAAATAAATGTGTACTAAAGGTGTATTAAAATTATACATTCACCTTTCAAAAAGTTTGGAAAATATTGTTAAATTTATCTGATGAACTTTTTAGATTTTATTTTCAGTCCCTGTATAGGGATCTTGAATTCCAGGGATCACTTTCTATAGTATCTAATTCATATTTTATCTTCAAAAAATTTCCCTTCCATTGACAGAAGCTGATGAATCGGTTTACTTAAAAAATAATCTTAATTTACTATTTTTCAAAAAATATAAAGTAAGTTGAAGCATAATTTTGTGTGATAAATTACGTGCTTTTATTTAGAAAATGTAGATTAAAATATTTTTATATATTTCATATTTTTATTGTTATATATGTCATACAAGGCTGCATTTATCCCAGGGCTCTTCACAGTAAAATATTTTTTATGTAATTCAAATCTTTTTTAACGGTAATACTTAATAAAGTGTTTATATTTTTTTCCCTAAATGTTTTAATATTTTTTAAAGCCAAATTATTTAACCTCATATTTAATTAAAACTAAATTTGTTTATAGACATATCATTCATTATTCCACGGGTAACAGATTCTGTAATTGCATAAGTTATTAGAAAAAGAAAGTAAATGATTGTATATTAAAATGTGTCTATTAAATGATTAACGTATAAACCTAACAGAATTTATGATATTTTCTAAATAAATTAACTTAAAAGTATTGGGCATCAAATTATAAATGTATAAATAACATAATAATACTTGAATTATAATAACAAGAAGAAAAAGAAGAAGAATTGACTTGATAATGTGGATGTCAGCAATTATGGACAACTTAACCCTGACTATTTTTTTGCAGAATTACTACAGACAGGCATGCTGGGACTAGTATTTTCATACAGTATAAGGCGGAGATAACCAGAATACTGAATAAAATACCTACAATTGAAAAGTTATCAAATTTCAAACAAACTTTTAAAGGAACAGAAAAGAACTAAAACTATTTTTATTTCTGCTTATATCTGAATAAAATTCAGGAAAAAAATGTATTTATTAATATATTTTTAAATTACCTGTATAAAATGGCAATTTAAAAAAAATATATTTTAATATTTACTTTATTTTTATGTGTTTTTAAATGACAACTCAACTCAAAACCTTAATGGCACAAGTCTCAAATTCTTTCAGATTGCAGTTTTAAGTGTCTAATTTCTAAATTGGATGATTTTATATGATTATTATAAAAATTCAATCTATTTCTGTATTCAGTTTTCTAGGCTATCCATCTTACAGGTTCTTAGTACGTTAAAGCCATCCCAGTGATCCCCACTGATTGTAGCGGCCCTAATTAAATTACTCCTCAGCTCATGAGTAAAGTTGGCTTATAATTACTATAACTGGATTAGAAACATAACAATCCTTTTGATTTGCTGGTGGTTAGGCGTTTAATAATCCAGCCAGTTTCATCTTACCTGGACTCTTACTTCAGGGAGGTTCACCTTCATGGCCAGCTCCTCTCTGCTGTACACATCTGGGTAATGGGACTTCTCAAAAGCTCTCTCCAGCTCATGGAGTTGGTAAGTAGTGAAGGTGGTTCGGTTCCTCCTGTGCTTCTTCTTGGGCTGTTCGTCGTCTGATAGTTTGTGGTCGCTGCTATTTGCTGATAAGCCTGGGCTCAGGCACTCACTGGACGTTTTGCTGCAGTAGGTATCTACAATAGGTTCAGAATATTTACAGGTTATCATTACAAGATACCAGTTCCCACCAGAATGTTGGATTCTTGGTTGTTCACAACTTTGGTCAGCCACTACTTTGGTAACAATAAGAACTTAGTGGTACCTTTAAGAACATCTAGGGGTATTAGAAGGCACCAAGAGTCCAACTACTTTATAGGAGGTCTCAAAGTTTGTAAGAACCATTAACACTAAGAACATATTTAATTTTGCCCAATCAATATCGAGGTCAAAGACTTTTGATAATTAATAAAGAGTGAAGAACCCAACCATAGGTGGTATATCTAGCCACTTACCCCCATAGTTGTCCTCCTGCCGGTCTTCTATCTGGCCCTGCTGTGATTGTACATCCTCAGCCATTTTGTGAAGACAGTGTCTAGAGTTTCTCTTCTCAGCTTCCTTGCCATTCCTAGGACTGCCCTCTGTCTGGAATGAGCTCAGAACATTGTCGTCTTTGGAAAATCCTAAGATAGCCTCTATGCTGTGAAGCCTGGATGGGTTTCCGACAGGACTTCTCACCAAGTGTCCAGATAGAGAGAAGTTTCCATCTGCCATGAGCGAAGGACTGTGGAGATGCATTGGGAGTTACTTTTTTTGTTATTTTTATATCTATATGTCTAAGGATGCAGTTGTCCTTTTGATACTTTCCAAAGTAGAAGATAAGACGTCTATAAGTCCATGAGTTTTTGGGTTTGTGAAGAGTCCAAAGGTCCTTGAAGCCTCCTCAAAATGGTTCCTCGATGTTTTTAAGCAGTAAATGTCTATTTCTTTATATAATATTATAAGGGCTAGCAGTGTGCTAGCATAGTTTCAGCCACAACAGGCTGCAAATCTCCTTTAAGAAAGGCTGATTCCACTAAGCTGGCTCCCAGCATCAGATCCTTCTGCTTGAGCTGTGGATGACTAGCTGTCCTTCAAGAGCAGAGGATCAGCTCCTTATGACCTCTCAGGAAGGAATGACTCAGTCCCAGCTTGCAGAAGACTTTTAAAGTAATGTCTGTTCTTTGTGGCTGTGTGTCAGCTGCCCCTGCTGTGCTCTTCTAAAGCTGTCACATCCCCACCACTAGATGAGGCTTTGTGTTCATAATGGACACTACCTGGATAAGAAGATGCTCACTCAAGCTCCACCTCTACCAAATCTACATTCATCAAGGTCCACCGAGCTTAACTTCCAAACACAATGTTTGTTTAAATAGTTTACCGCCTCTTATTCTATGCAGCAGAGCTGAATGTGTTAATTAACTCTTAGGGGCTGCACTGACAGTGGTAACTCCAGGACAACTCTCTGAATGAGGACACTGCAGCAGGTTCACCTGCAGTCCTATGTAACCACTGGAGCTACCACCATAGATTGTGCCAGAAGAAAACCTCAGCTACATCTAGGTATTATTAGACATTACACAGTATAGATGGTGGGTCACTTACAAGTGATGCTTTAATTGGGGTGGACATTGCTTAGGCTGACAGATGTCTCTAGGTAATTATCATAATGGTGTATTATAAATTATAAATTGGATTGATTATCATAATCAGCTCGCCCCATAAACAGCTTGTTTTCACACGATCTTATAGGGTAGATTAATAAGATTGAGCATGTTTCACTTATTTCACAGCCTCAGATCAGTAGACCACCATGTGTTACATGTAACTTCTGTCTAATCTTTCTCAAATCTATCTATTATCTATTATCTATCTTCTATCTATCTATCTATCTATCTATCTATCTATCTATCTATCTATCTATCTTTTATTATATCTCTATCATCAATTTCATATCTATCTATCTATCTATCATTTATTATATATCTATCTCTCTACCATCGATTTTATATCTATTATCTATCTCTCATAAATCAAATAAGCTTAATTATCTATCTATCTATCTATCTATCTATCTATCTATCTATCTATTTATCTAATATCTATCTTTTATTATATATCTATCTCTCTATTATCAATTTCATATCTATCTATCTCTCATAAATCAAATCAAATAAGCTTAATTATCTATCTCTCTCATATCTATCTATCTATCTATCTATCTATCTATCTATCTATCCATATCTATCTCTCTCATATCTATCTATCTATCTATCTATCTATCTATCTATCTATCTATCTATCCATATCTATCTATCTATCTATCTATCTATCTATCTATCTATCTATCTATCTATCTATCTATCTATCTATCTATCTATCTATCTATCCTCCCTCTATTTCTTTATCTCTCTGTCTAACTTCAGAGTTATATCCCTTGTGGTATGTTCTGTCATTTTCCTGTATTTATCTGCACATGTACAGTGACAGAACACTGCGCTCAGTGATAACACTAATAATAAGGATTCATGCACATGACCATATTTTCTTCCATATCCAATACACATTTTTTGCAGATTGGATGCTGACCTATTTATCTATGTCCACATCCGTATGTTTGCATGTGTTTTCCACAAAAAATAGAACATGTCCTATTCTTGTCAGTTTTACCTATAACAATTTTGGCGATGGGGCACGTGGAAACTGCGGGATGCACACGGCCAGTATCTATATTTTCCGGATCCGCAGCAGTGGAGGCCTTACCCTGAGAACAGTGGCTGGGTGCCACCATAAAAGAAAAGTTTCTGCACTTTTCCAGGTGGTAGGAGGGACTGATAATTATAAGAGATTTGTTGTTAATATAAAATAATAATAATAATAATAATAATAATAATAATAATAATAATAATTATTATTATTATTATTATTTATTATTATATTATTATTATTGATATTATTATTGTGCTTTAAATTATTGTTTGGTCAAATAAATGAACCAAAAATGAATAGTGTGATGATGACAATAATAACTGCACTTATTATTATTCATTAAAAATATTAAATATGAACTAATAATAATTGAAAAAAATACATTAAGAATACGTATTAATAACGTATTAATAATAAATGTGAATATAATAAACTGCTGATAATCTGAATAAATTGATATTGAGAATACTTATACTGATTATTATTATTATTATTACCGTTTTAGAGACTTATTGTTATTGTTGTTGTTTTTGTTATTATTTTTAAATAAACATTTCAATTATAATTTACTACTAATTCGATGTTCAACATTCAAAAATGTAATGAGAAATGATGATACATATTCTATTCAGTTTTTATATAATTCTATTCTTGACCTGTTTGTACTATTATTCTATTATGGTGACATAAAAATATTATACAGTAAAAGTTGTGGGGAGTTGTAGCTATTACATGGTCTTAAACTGAGTTTGGAGGCTGCATATTTTCCTCCATTGCATTGATATTAAACTTATGAATTTGCCTGACGTCGCCTTTTTTAGGGGCCTCTGCTGCTCTCCTGATGAAGTTACCGCCCGCCCGCAGCCGTCCCTTTACCATTTAATAACGTGTCCCTGAGAAATGACTGGGCTGCCAAGAAGAGTGGGGCGTCCGGGGACACTGGAGGGAGGCTTGGGCCTTTTGTACAGGGATTTATAAAGCAGATAAATAGCATTGTGTGGTCACCACAAGACTCTGATGGCTGCCAGCTGGGGGCCATTGTCACCATGTGCTCTGCTCAATAACAATGATTTGTGTGGTGAATGAGGCTCACAACCCATCAGGCTCCATCATGTCACTGCTTACCACTGAATATATACAACCAGAGCTTCTATTGTTCTAGGCTTAGAGTGGCCGCTACATAGGACCTATGTGTATAAATATAGGATAATTGAGTAGATAGATAGATATGGATAGATAGATAGATAGATAGATAGATAGATAGATAGATAGATAGATAGATAGATAGATAGATATTAGATAGATATGGATAGATAGATAGATAGATAGATAGATAGATAGATAGATAGATAGATAGATAGATAGATATAGAAAGATATGGATGGATGGATAGATAGATAGATAGATAGATAGATAGAGATAAATAGATATGGATAGATAGATATTAGATAGATATCGATAGATAGATAGATAGATAGATAGATAGATAGATAGATAGATAGATATGGATAGATAGATGTAGATGGATATATGGATAAACAGATAGATATTAGATAGATAGATATTAGATAGATATCAATGGATAGATAGATATGGATAGATAGATAGATATAGAAAGAGATGGATGGATAGATAGATAGATCGATAGATAGAGATAAATAGATATGGATAGATAGATATTAGATCGATGGATAGATGCATATGGATAGATAGATAGATAGATAGATAGATAGATAGATAGATATGGATAGATAGATATAGATGGATATATGGATAAACAGATAGATATTAGATAGAGATAGATAGATATTAGATAGATATCAATGGATAGATAGATATGGATAGAGATAGATAGATAGATAGATAGATAGATAGATAGATAGATAGATAAATAGATATGGATAGAAAGATATGGATGGATAGATAGATATGGAGAGATAAATAGATATGGATAGATAGATAGATAGATATTAGATAGATATCAATGGATAGATAGATATATATAGATGGATATATGGATAAACAGATAGATATTAGATAGATCGATAGATCATACATAGATACATAGATAATAGAACTATTGATTAGAGAGATATTAGATGAATGATTACATAAAAAGATACTGTCTATATCTGAGTAGTTAGATATATAAAATAGACCTATAGGCTAGAGATATATTAGATAGACATAGATAGATACATGTTAGATAGACAGAAAGATAGAAAGATACACAGAAAGACAAAGAAACTACTATTGAACTTTAAAAAAAATATATATATAATAGATATGTGATAGATAGATATGAGACAGATAGATAGATAGATAGATAGATAGGAGATAGATAGATATTAGATAGATAGATAGATAGGAGATAGATAGATAGATAGATAGATAGATAGATAGATAGATAGATAGATATGAGATAGATAGATAGATAGATAGATAGATAGATAGATAGATAGATAGATCTGAATCTTTTTGAGTCATCCCTCCAGTAGGTGGTATCACCATCTCCCAATACTTTTGAATACACAGAAGAGCCCATTATGATTAGGGATGAGCTCCTCATGGGCAGAACATTCTGCTTCTCCTGGAACGCCCTGACTTTTGGCCAGCTGTCTGTACTGTGAAGATCAGTCACTCTTCTGTATAGAACGTGTTTCCTGGTGTAGGAGTGAAATGATTCTTCTTCCAAGATGACTCTTCATGAAGCAGGAGATCAGTGATTCTAGTACAAAGAATTTCCCACAAAGTACAAAGTCAACCAAAATAGATGGTAGATTTAAAAAGACCCCCCCCCCGACCATGTGCTATTTAAAAGACTGGTGTCTTGTTATGTGGTAGAGGAGTCTTCAGGCACCAGGAACCCAGGGGTACAGTTTGGTCCACAACTCATAAACTACTATTATTAATTCTGCACCTAAGGTGGGGATATTACAAAAACTAACACGGAGATTTTTATCCTAGGACATAAAAATTAAAGATTATAAATAAATATCAGTTTGGACTCTCTAAGCACTGTCTGGGGTGTCCTGTAGACCAACTCTACACTGCTGCCATTCAGTGCCCCCATCCATCATCCCCTATGATGGTCAATAAGTGCCATGATCAATGGATGGGCTACCCTGCTAGTTATGCTCATGCTCACACCTAGCATCTGCATTTAGGACCATGGGGCCATACTTTACCTCTGTGCCTCCAGTCTTCTCTTGGAGAAGCATTGCTTTTAGGAAAGATTCATTAACATGATGGGTATACAGGCCCTTATGCATATGGTGTACATATGTGGGATTTCTTATTTCTGGGACTGCAAGCAAAGCTTGGTCTGGGCGCCCCTGTGATACCACTAAGCTCTGCCTCATAGCACAGCTAAACTGTGCTCCATCTCATCTGCACTAACACAATATAGTCCCCCCTTATGTGCCCACAACATGATCATTGGGACCCCAAGCAATTGTGTGTTCTGTGTGGTTGTCAAATCCACCACTGACCCAAAATATAGAGTCATAGAAATTGTGGGGATACCTGGATTTCTATGGGGTGACCCTTTACTATGACTAGGATAGATACAAAGGAGGTCATTTATCAAACTGGTGTAAAGTAGAACTGGCTTAGTTGCCCATAGCAACCAATCAGATTCCACCTTTCATTTTCCGAAGGAGCTGTGAAAAATGAAAGGTGGGATCTGATTGGTTGCAACTAGGCCTGTTCTACTTTACACCAGTTTGATAAATGACCCCAAAAGTTCTTCGTGTGTCTTAATTTGTAATAATTCACCCACAAGGGGCGCTGTGGCATCCGTGGTTCCCGGAGGAAGAACGGTTTTAGAGTTTCATGAAGTAAATCTATATTAATGCAATCCTTCTTTACTTGTTTTCCAATTAGCTTAATTGAATTCAGATTGCTTGAGAGTGGGCAACAGAGACGTTTAGCTTGATGGGATGACAGGCCTGAGCCGAAATGATCCTATTAGCTGCAAGAATGCAAATCCCAGTTACCTCCAGCTCGCCCCATGTGACTCAGCCACTGCTAATCTGCCGTTCCAGTTACTTTCCGTTATCTGGGATATTCCGCTGGTTTCCCTTTCATACGCTCTGCACTGGAATATTAAGCATGTCACATTCTCTACCTGGTGAATACTCGTTGCATCAGACGTCTGTTTTCAGCAGATGATTATTTGGGGTGTGTATCCCTTTAACTGTTAAAGAGAAATTATACCAATTTTAAAAACGGCACGACACAAGTCTGCAACCTGTTGATGGAGATGGAGGTGTTCTTCATTGCAGCGTTTCTATAAGCAAAGGTTCAGGTAAAGGTGGGGAAGGGACCTATATTGAAATACAAATGTTCATGGGGGTCCCGGTTTGGTGCTCATTTGGGGGACACCACTTCTCTTGTAAATGATACCACACTGCCAGGGGTGTAGCTAAAGGCTCATTGGCCATAGGTAAAAATAGAAACGTCCCCCAAATGCCAAATTCTTAACCTAAACCATTCCCTTTTGTCCTACTGTTAGGCCCCTTCCATACGAGCATCACGGATTAGGTCCGGGTGCCATTTTGCAAGCAAGTTCAGTCAGTTTTGTCTGCGATTGCGTTCAGTTGTTCAGTTTTTTTCCACGCGGGTGCAATGCGTTTTGATGCGTTTTTCACGCGTGTGATAAAAAACTGAAGGTTTACAAACAACATCTCTTAGCAACCATCAGTGAAAAACGCATTGCACCTGCACTTGCTTCAGGATACAATACGTTTTTCACGCAGCCCCATTCACTTCTATGGGGCTAGGGCTGCGTGAAAAATGCAGAGTATATAGAACATGGTGCGATTTTCACGCAACGCAGAACTGATGTGTGAAAAAAAAAACGCTCATGTACACAGACCCATTGAAATGAATGGGTCAGGATTCACTGCGGGTGCTATGCGTTCACGTCACGCATTGCACCCGCGCGGAAAACTCGCCCGTGTGAAAGGGGCCTTAAAGGGGTTGTCCTCTTTGTACTACTAGGTCATCAATATCAGATCCGTGGGGTTCCCCCGCAATCAGCTGTTTGAAGAGAAGGCAGCATTATGAGTGGCAGGAGGATAAGATGCTTTTGAAGCCATTCTTGAAAGGCATAAGTTCTCCTTGAAGTGATTTGGGTGGTGTTTGGAGTCTTACAGGTAATAGTCCTTGGGTAAAGTTATGTGCGTAAAAGTCTTCCAACATAAGCTGGATCTCCACAAGGAGCATCAGTACCTTACAGCAACACATCCTATGATGCTCCAGCTAAGTTTCCCCAACCTTGATACTTTCCTATCCATGCTGGATGCAGCAGGCCCTCTTTAAGCACCATTCTCCTCCATGATGAATCCTTTGCATTCCCATCTTTGTCTTGCTCCATCCTTATACTCAACGCTCATCTGATATAGGATTTAACCTTGGACGGACATTTCATGAAAAGTCAGACAATTCCTGTTTTGTAAGACTGCCGTGCATTGATCTTTAGATGTTCTGCATGTATCCTGAATCTCAGGGTCAGAACATACTGGAGGCATGCAGAACAATCTGTATTGAGGATTTGACATGAATAGCATTTGAGTATTCACATATTTACAGAACCTCCTCATTGTCCGCCATCCGTGACAAGTGACCTTTACTATAGTGTACTCCGACTATTATCTATTAACACTTAGATTTTCAATAAACAAGTAGCATCTTACCAATCAATGGAAGAAATGTCATCAAATTCCAAATAATCCACAATTTCTTAAGGCATGCAGAGCACAGAAAACGTGATACCTTCTTGAATCAATTTATTTAAGCCTATATTAAGTGAATACAATAACCTATCTTCAGATCAAAGACCTTCATAAAGGACATGGATGATTGGAAATCAATTGTATTCATCAAAAATCAACTCTTCGTATCCTTGTAAAAAGAAATATAGACTGAATAATTTCCTCAGAAAAATAACACATTTTCCTGCATATGATGTACATGAAACAACTTTTTAGTTCTCTGTTATATCAAACTGTTGTCCAGTGAAAGTTAGTATCAGCAGGGTCAACCCCATTAAACCAGGTAACAGGTGCCTGGTAGAGTTAACCCTGCTGATTAAAATAATACCTGCCTTGTAAACATTGGTTACATAGTAACATAAGGGCAGGTGGGCATTTATTATGTTAAAATATGCCTATATTATGTGCATTTCAGGTGCTGTTAGTTGCGCCGTAATCTGTGACTTTTCTAATTGTCTAAAGAAGTGGACGAGGTGTGCGGGGGATTGGGGGCTTTGGGGGAGACGACCGCCATACAAAAAAGTCTAAATGTAAATAGCTAGGAAGCTACCAGGCTGAAATCTGTGTCAGGGCATCTCCAGAGCGGTCAATTTTATTTTTTGGGGCGGTTTGGGAAATAGCAATAGAGGTGTGCATTTGTGCAACATGTATCTTAAAATAGAAAGAGTGGCAGTTTAACTCTCTGAGTGATAACGTGAACTACTAGTCCAAAATATCTGGCAGGGCATCTCCAGACAGTTCAAGGATTTTTTTGTGAAAATTATAGTAGCAACACTAGTGTGCAACATTTGTCTTATAATACAGAGGGTAGTTTTTCAACATCTTTGAGTGATAATATGTAATAGGCCAAAATCAGGGCATCTCCAAAGAGTTCAATTTTTTTTTTTTGGGGGGGAGTGTTTTGGGGGATGTGTTCAATATGTGTCTCACGAATATAGAGGGTGGTGTTTTAAATCTTGATACTAAAATACTAGTCAGAAATCTGTGTATACAGTTCAATGTGGTTTATTGTTTTTTACAAAATATAGCAATACAGAATACAAGTGTGAAACACGTGTCTTAAAATAGACGATAGACAATTAAAGGAATTCTACACAGGCTTTTAATATTGATGACCTATCCTATCAGATCGGCGGGGGTCCAACATCCCCTCTGATCAGCTGTATGAGAAGACAGCTAGCGCAGTGTGCCCATGCTGTCTACCTTCTCTCTTCCTGCTGGCTGCTGCATAGATATAGTAGCAGCAGAAGCAGGGAGAGAAATGGGAGAGATGGTACATGCACACTGCACCTCATACAGCTGATCGGTGAGGGTGCCGGGTATCAGCTTATCAATATTAAAAGCCTGGAGAACCCCTTTAAAGTTTTTTTTGTTTTTTTTGGAGTTTGAGAAAATAGCAGTATACATGTGCAATGTGTGTCTTATAATACACAAGGTAGCATTTTAAATCTCTGAGTAAAAACATGAAATACTAGTCTGAAATCTGTGTCAAGGCATCTGCAGACAGTTCAACTTTTTTTTCTGTTTTGCAAAATATAGCAATACAGAATACAAGTGTACAACATGTGTCTTATAATACAGAGGTTAGAGTTTGATATCTCAGAGTGATAACGTGATATACTAGGCCAAAATCTGTGTCAGGAGGTCTCCAGACAGTTCAAGATTTTTTGGGGGGCAGGGTTGGTGAAAATATCAAAATTCATGTGCAATGTGTGTCTTACAATACAGAGGGTAAAGTATTAAATTACATGAAATACTAGTCTGAAATCTGTGTCAGGGGATCTCCAGACAGTTCAAGTGTTAGGGCTCATTCAGATGACCGTAAGTGTTCTGCGGATCCCAAAACACGGATACCGGCCATGTGCGTTCCGCTTTGGTGGAATGCACAGGACCAGCACTATGTGGAAATGCCTATTCTTGTTCACGATTGTGGACAAGAATAGGGCATGCTCTATATTATTTGCGGGGCCACAGAATAGAACTGCATCTTTTGCGGCCCTGTTGAAATGAATAGGTCCGCACCCATCCCACAAAACTGTGGAACAGATGCGGACCCATACATATGGCTTTCTGAATGATCCCTTAGTGTGTGTGAGTGTGTGTGGGGATTATCTCATAGTAGGTTGACAACTTCTGTTTATGCTTAAGATAGCTGTTTTCTGAATTTACATGTTTGAATACACAGAAGACATTAGGCCCAAATTGGTTAGAGGCACCAATACTGCATTATTTCCAAAGTCAATTGTCAGTAGCAGTGTCTTCAGTGTGTTTATGGAAAGGGAAGGATATTTTATTGCTCCTCTCTGTCTTGCAAACCGTTCCATACTTTGTGTGACTGTGTACATTAGGCCCACAAATATCAGGAATATGGAAGGGTTTTAAAGAAAGGACCTAGGGCCAGGCCTTGTCCTCCCAGAGTGAGCATGTGGGTAGAAGCAGCACCAGTTAGGCTACTTTCACACTAGCGTTTTAAAATTCCGGTATTGAGTTCCGTCATAGGGGCTCAATACCGGAATAAAACGCTTCAGTTTTGTCCCCATTCATTGTCAATGGGGACAAAACTGAAGACAACGGAATGCTCCTGAAAGCATTCCGTTCCATCTTCAGACCGGAGAACAAACCGCAGCATGCTGCGGTTTGTTCTCCGGTTTGAAGACGGAACGGAATGCTTTCAGGAGCATTCCGTTGTCTTCAGTTCAGTTTTTGTCCCTATTGGACGGCGCGCACAGATGACGATTCCACCAGGCGCCCAGTAGAGGGCGCTGTGGGGAACGGTCACCTGAAGGCTAGATGTAGTAGTAGCAGGCCACTGTTTCTTCCTGACTTCGGAAAGGCATAACATTTTCATTGAGGAGAGAGAAGGTGAGATGAGATAAGACTGTGCATTGAATGTTCACTCCTCATCTCAGTCACAGCAGGATGATTTGGAGGTGACCTCTGAGTCTAACACTGTGATTCCTTCAATGGCCAGAATCTGAACGTGCTCCTACCAAGGTTGCTGGTACTACAGTCCCTCCCTTTCCATGTGGTGGGCTCTGCACCTTTCAGAGAACGGATGGCTTGTGCCAAGCCAAGGTGGAGAGTCCCAAGCCGTCATTACTTCTCCAAAAAGACTGTACTAGCGCTGCACATGTATGTTGAACAGAATGTGGGCCAGTCCTTGAGCCTGTTGGTGTCTGCTAAAGTTCATGGCAGTGCCAACATGTGGAGCTATAATTATAATCAAGGATAATATAGGTCTTCGATTGCCCACTGCGAAAATGTGGTTCCTGCCCAGCCACACCAGCAACTTGGCCTGGTGACAGCACTGCCACCTCCATGCTCTCAAGCTGTGAGTCTTGCATCAATGTCCTCCTCTGCCTCCTCATTCTCCAACTTGACCTCAGCTTCCACTGTAGGCACAATTCGGAGTGCTACTCCAGCATCCCACCTGTGCAGAGCATGGCGGTGTCATGCTGTTCTGCACCTAGTTTGCCTGGGTGAATGGAGTCACACCAGGGAGGAACTGCTCTGTGTCCTTCAAGAGGAAATTGAATCCTGGCTGTCTCCTCGCCAACTGAAAATCGGAACCATGGTCACTGACATCTAGAAGAACATTGTGTCAGCGCTTTGTCAAGGAGGGTTGAGCCATGCGCCCTGCATGGTGAGCGCCTTTAATCTGTTTTAAAGCAGTTTTTGAAGTCTCCCACTCAACTGGAAGACATCCTGAAAATGGCTAGGAAACTGTCCATGCATTTCAGCCAATCTTAGACTGCACAAAACACGCTCCTTGAGCTGCAAAGACAGAATAGCATTCCCCAACATCGTCTGATATGCAACGTTTCCACGCTTTGGGACTCTACCCTCCACATTTTGGACTGACTATATGAGCAGAGGAAGGCTGTGAACGATTTCTTGATGATGCAGGTGGACAGGAGCACTCCACTATGTAACTTTGATGTTAGCCAGTGGCAGCTCATGCTTGACACCTGTCGCTTGCTCAGGCCCTTTGAGGAGACCATTTATCATTTGTCACACCAGGAATATGGGATGAACAATGTCATTCTCCTTCATGTCCTGGAACAGATGCTGATAAATCTGGCTGGCCAGAGGACACAAGATGTGGCGCCTACATCTCACGGCCACTTGAGCTCTGTGGGGACTGAACTAGAGGAGGACATTCATGCATAAGCAATATATACAAAAATGGGTAGTTTTTCTGCACAAGTGACAGGCGAGGAGTAGGAGGAGCAAATGATGTTAGAGGGCAATGAGGAAGATCAGGCAGATGACTCCGACACGGGGTATATTCTACAGAGAACAGTATACTGTATATTTATGCTACAGAAGAGTACAGTATACAGAGGATAGTATACTGTATGCATATACTACAGAGGACAGTATACTGTATATATATGCACATTACAGAAAACAGTATACTGTAGATATATATATATATATATATATATATATATATATATATATAAAGTGACAACTCAGGGTCACATAGCTCTTCAGGATCGCTGTCTTCTCAGCTTAGATGGTTGGCACACCTCAAGAAGCCACTCCAACACTGCAGATTTGGTTGCAAAATGGCCACGACCAGCTTGTCACTTTTACAGGCATCAAAACATAACCCATAAACATAAATAGAGGGTCCCAGGCCTTGGCGTAGCCTGCTCCTTCTAGAGACAGGGAGCCCTGATTGAGGAGCCCAGCCCACCTTTACCTGAGCTCCTCAGCTGCTAATTACAGCCAGGCTGATGCAGACAGAGGAAATATATATATATATATATACATATACTGTATATATATATACAGATGAGTAGAGATGAGCGAATCATTCAAAATTTTATATTCGCCGAATATCTGACAAGATTCGTATTCGCACGAACTTATTCGTCGAATCTACGTAAAAAAAACAATCGTTTTGCGAACATTCCTGCGTAAATTACGTACTGTCAGCGTAGTTAAGAGTACGCAATATGTAAGCACAAAAGTGCGTAAGAATCCTTAACGTACAATTGACGCGCTAATGCGTCATACGCACGGCCTACAGTCTTTAGAGGAAGACTATATAAACTAGAAAAATAAGGTGCTCACTACTGCTAGCTTTCAATAAGTTAATAATTTACTAAAAACACCGTACAATAAGTGCATTAATAAAACACATTGCAGTACCAGAAAAAGAATACATGCAATGGTCTAAAGTGCTGAACCATTAACAGTGTAGCTAAAGTACAGCGAATTATGGAAACATTTCAGTGCAATCAATTTCACATTTGCAAGCATAAAAGGCTCAGATATACATTTGAGTTTCTCCTTATGGTTCCTCCTACTTGACTTGGCAATGATAAAACAGTCTGTCTGGAAGACATTTTCCAAAATTCAATTGTAAATTTGTAATCCATGTGAGGTAAAATTGTAATCCAAACAGGTAATGTGTAATCATGTGTAATCCACATGGATAAAGAGAATAGCAGCAAATAGAGAACCCTTTTTGCAAAATGGGCTCCCAAATAACCTGAGAAGGGGGGGGGGGGAGGAAAATAGGCGCACTTCGGCGCAACTGGGAAATTTCTGCAGAATGGGGGGAGTCCTGACAGCCATGTCCATCTGGGTGAGAGTCAAACGGGGGCAACACAAACTAAACAAAAACAAGTGCCAACTATCTCTCAGCCGTCAGGTGCAGTCCATGGTGTGGCTCCCATAGGTCCTCCTGCAGTGTCCTTGACAGCAGCCAGCCAGTAGTTGGTTCCTCAGATGAGGGACCTGAAATCCTCCTCGCTCGAGCTGCTGCTAAAGGTCATAAGAGGACTCTCCTGCCTCTTGTAGGCCAAGCTCGCTGTTGTGGTGGAGCTCCAGGGCCCTCTTGTTCTGGAATTTGGACTTGACCGGGTCCAGGTGGTGGTCACGCTGGCGAGTGCTGTAGCCACTTGAGCTTTTCTGGATGCACCTGCCGGGACAGCTGTGGTCAGAAGAACTTCTGGGAAGACCCAGCTTCCCCGGCTGCTGACTTCACCTTCCACGGCAGCTGGTACTGGTGGATGACTGTAGATTGGAAGGTGAACAATGACGTGGTTAGCTGACCCACCTGTAAGGACTGTGGTGGTAGTGGTGCTGGCAGTCCTTGAATCATAGGCTCCGGCTGGGGCTGTGGCTTTTCCCTGAACCGGAGGACACCATCTGGGAACTCCTGCAGGCAGCACAAGCGTCCTGGACCTGGTGGTTCATCCGGCCACACTTTGCGTTCTCTTGTAGGCACCAGAGGCTTGGAAAGGAGGGTAACCCCGGTCGCAAATGGGCCTTTCAGGGATGCCATGGGGGTGTACTCCACCTGATCCCCCACGTACAGGCTATGCCGATGTTGTGGCAGGGGCCATTTCACCGACCGTCGGCCCACGAAATACTCCTTCCCATCCTTGTCATCCTGCATGAAGCCAGACCCTCGTCAACTGAGAACCAAACCACAGTTCCCTTCCTGCATTCCAGTGAACCTAATATTCTGATTCGCTTCACAGTTGAAGATTTCCAAGATTCGATACGAATCAACAAATCGCTTCGCTCATCTCTACAGATGAGCGAATCTATTCGCCCCTTTGTAGATTCATATGGAATCCTCCTTTTTCCCTACTCCAGGGTGAATCCGGATTTATTCAGATTTGCTTCGTATTATTCATAAATGTTCTTAAAATTTTGAACGCTAACGCTGTGCATTCTTCTTGCCCCCCCCGGGCCCCCAGAAGTGGGGAAATGAGAATACGCGCCCTTAAGAGCAGGAAAGTGAAGATATGCCCCCCTCAGAAGCGGGAAAAACCAGCCCGGCCCACCGGGTACTAACTATTTGCACGTATAGGGAGTGAAGACTCCTCCCTCATTACTCCTCCCTCCTCTCCAGTTCAAGCCAGCGGTGGACAAGATACCACAGCATGGCAAAACAACTGTGACCAAAGTGGTGAGAGATGGTGTTTGGTAGCGACTACCCCAACCCACCGTCCAGTTCAGAGGAGATCACAGTGTCACAATTGGCCAAGAGAATCCCACCGGCTCCTGACTCGATGTTCGCCATGCCGGTTGGTGCGGCGGAGGTGCACACCTTCCATGCATCAGAATCCCATTGTGCCTGCATCACTGAAGTCCCACGCCCAGACCCTATGGGACTACAAGAATGCGGTGGAGGACTGGTTCAGCCAAGTACTGGACCATCCGAGGCCGGGAGACCCTACACTGGAATGGTGTAAGGGAACCGTCCTATGGTTTTCAGTGGAGCGAGGCTGTGGCTTCCTTGCGGACAACGAGGGTGGCAAGGAGTACTTTGTGGGCCGCAGGTCTGTGAAACGGCCAAACCTGCCCCAACCCCGTCACAGCCTATACGTGGGGGATCAGGTGGAATATACCCCCATGGCATCCCTGAAATGCCCTTTTGCTACCGGGGTTACCTTATTATCTAAGCCCCTGGTACCTGCATCACCACCAGAAGTTTGGCCGGAGGAACCAGCAGGCTCAGGACATGTGCGCCGCCTACAGGAGTCACCAGATGGCACCCTCCGCTTCAGGGAGAAGCCACAGCCAGAGCCTCTGATCCCTGGATTGCCACCACCACCACCATCATGGTCCTTTCAGCTGGGTCAGCTGACGACATCATCCTTTACTTTCTAGTCCATGGTGATCCAGTACCAGCTACCATGGAAAATGAAGTCAGCAACAGCCAGGGGAGCTGGCGGTTCTTCCCTGGATGCAACCTTGCCTGAGCTGCTGCAGCCAGAAGTCCTTACCCCTGCTGTCCCGGCAGGAGTATCCGGAAAAGTGAAGGCGCAAGTGGCTCACCAGTGTGACCACAACCCAGACAAGTCCGACTTCTGGCAGAATAGGGAGGTGGAGCTCATCAATGGCAGTCAGCATGGCCTACAGGAGGCAGGAGCGTCCTTTAATGTCATTCAGCAGCAGTTCCAGCGAGGAGGACTTCAGGTCGCTCATCCCTCTTCTACTGGCTGATTTAAAGGACACCTCTGGACCAATCGGAGCCACAACATGGACTGCACCTGATGGGTGAGAACTAGTTGGAACTTATTTTAATGTATGTTGTTTTTATTGACCCCTGTTCGACTCTCACCCAGATAGGCATGGCTTGTCAGGACTCCCACTCCATTCTGCAGAAAATTCCCAGTTGTGCCTAAGCACACCTATTTTCCTCCCCCCCCCCCTTCTCAGGTTATTTGGGAGCCCCCTACAATTGAATTTTAGACTATGTGTTCCAGTGTTTTATGCCAAGCAGCCAATAAATGAGACTCAAACGTATATCTGAGCCTATTATGCTTGCCAATGTGAAATTGACTGATACAGGTTCAGCAACGTCCAAGCACTTTAGCCCATTGTGTGTATTTTTTTCAGGTACTGCAATGTGTTCTATTATGCACTTATTGTATGGTGTCTTTGGTAAATTATGCACTTAGCCGGATACTTTTCTAGCTCATATGGACTGCCTCTGAGGACGCGGCCTAGCGTTGTGTGTGTGTATGACGCAATCGCGAGACAATAGTAAGCTAAGGATTCGTACGCACTTTGTACGCTAATGCTTACGTATTCAGTTCAGTAGCGTACTTTTAACAACGGTTAGGCTGTATGTTCATAATTTGTGCAGGAATGTTCGCAGAACAGCGATTATTTTTTTACGCAACTTCGACCGAATAAATTCGTATTAAGAACTAATCTTGTTATAAATTTGTTGATTATTCGCCAAAGCAAATTTTTGAAGATTCGCTCATCTCTACTACAGAGCAGTGGTGGACCTCCAATAGGTGCAGACCACACAGCTACTATGGGGCCCATGGGGAAAAGGGGCCCACAGTGAACCTCACATATCAGTAGACTGATTTATATACTATATATCTGTACCCACTGCATCTATTATACCTCGTACCTGACAAATTAATACTACGGTGCTGTATATGCTATATGTCAGGTATGAAATATAACAGATGCCATGGATTCAGATATATAGTATATATACACCAGCCTCCGTTGCTGCACCAATCTGAAACAAGTGTGACGCAAACTCCCTTGCGGGCAAGCCCGCTGCCTCCAAACATTTCATAGACTGCCACAAGCTGGAAGCGAGACAGCACCGTCCCCTTCTGATGTATTAGCAACGAAGCCGCCCCGTTCAATTCCTCCAAGCAACGAATCGGATACAGCACTGACCCCACTAAAGGGAGTAATATAATACACACGCCTCTACCCTCTGGGTCAGTTTATGACCTCTGTACCACACACCGCAAATCGTCCACACCAACGCTTATATCATCTATATGCTAGCATATAGCAACTCTAAATAAACAAACTTCATAGCTAGATGTACACACAATCCCCACCTGTTCCCACAGCATCTGCAACACAGAAAAAGAAACTGGGCGACGAGTACTACGGTGATAATAACCCTTCAATGCTGACGCACCAAAAAAAGCCTTGGACACATCAACCAAACCACGAAGCTTCAAACAAAAAGCAACCGTTGCCACCTTCTATGCTGTGACTGAAAAAGACACACCCAAACACCCGAAGTCTGGCCAAAAAAATAAACCAGTAACACCTGAAAATCGTCCACAACATCATAGCCCTCCACCTGATCTACTACCTCTTCCCACTGAGACCACACAGATGAGTACACCAACCATGTAGACCAACCATGTTACTCATGGACCGCCTAATCAAATCTGATGAGACCCTAAGGCCACGTTCCAGAGCCACTGAGGACAAGGAAGCCCATGACCGTCCGCTCCCAGCACCAAATTGCGAAAACATGCATCGCCACAAAACATGCATTCAACCTCAAACCCTGAAGAACTAAATGACGAAGCAAACGCAAGACCATTGGCGAACTTGGATTGCATAAACTACACTCCAGTCACCAGTCACCCCACAGCTCTGTTGCCAACACGATTGGAAACAGTTCCAAAAAGCTAGATTACTAAGGAAACCTGCCGAACGCCACTCTTTAGGCCAAGGAACTGCTGTCCAATGTCCTTGACAAAAAAACGCCATAACCGCAAGAGCCCGAAGCATCCGAATAAAGCTCTAAATCCACATTAGAAATGGACGACTCCATCCAAACTGAACGATCATTGAAATCCTGCAAAAAACGCTCCCAGATCTCCAAATCCACCAGCACCTCAGCTGACAATGTCACAAAATGTAACAAAGCCGCCACACCCGCTGTAACCATGGCCAAATGTCGACAAAAAACACAACCCATTGGCAGAATACGGTAGGTGAAATTCAACTTGCCCAACACGGACTGCACACGTCTAAGCTGCACTTTTTTAACCCTGCACAAAAAAAAGCCACTTCCGCAAGCAAATCAGCCACTGTCTATCACTATCCCCAAAAACTTAACTCACATAGCCGGCCCCTCAGTCTTTTTCCCCTCAGAACTTCGCTGCCACCCATTCCATTGTATGCAACTAAACTGAACATACGAGACCGTGATGGTACCAGTCCTAACGGTGAAACCCTCAAAGCCGTCAACGGACACTCCCTAAACGGGCCCAGAACCCGACTCGTCTGAACTTCCTTGGCAATCTTCTCCGATATGACCTACCACCCCACAAACTTTTCGAACTACAAGGAATCTTAAAATCATCAGTAAAACCAACTAACAACAACTCTGCGCCTCCCTATTTGAATACTTCCTTAGAAACGGCTCCAACTCGTCCATCCTCACCGGAGTCACCCCTCTTCTGTGAAGCCTCATATCCCTTACCTTTTCCGTGCTTGAAACAACGCGACAAGCTATGGGAGCCCCCACAACCGGACCACTCATGCTTGTAACGGCATTCGGAAAGGAACTTGCAGTACTCTTTGTTGTACTGCCAACAGCAGCCCTTCCTGTTCCCGCTAACTGAATCCGTTGCCGAGGAACCCCCAGCTGTCCCGTGAAAGGACTGAGTCCCTTCTTTAGGCGCAGCCATTAACCACATCCAAAGACTAATGTCTTTATGATCCGCCCGAATACTAGGCCTAGCTGAAACTGCAGCTGCCGCTGCAACCGCTACCTCTACTGCAGCTGGAACGCTACCCAAATTAGCTGAAACAACCCGCTCCCCAGCCCCCACTGCCTGAGTGGGGGACCAAACTGTTGCCGCAGATGTAGCAGAACCTGAACCCAAGCGCGACCACAGTGCCAACATGCTCACCAACAGTTCCTGTGGTAGACCTTCAGACCCAATACCGCCTACCTGACCATGCCCCCCTCCCCAAACTAGCCGCTTGACTCAACGTTCTCTAACATGGTTGTCCCTGGGATGCACTCCTAGCAACCACTGAATTGCGAAAATCCTCTTGGCGACATCACAGACGTTGATCCCGGGGGAGAAAGATAGGCTCCAGTGAGGCTCTTCTCTCCTGTCCACAGCACTCAAAGCATCCTGTCTCAGCTCCCCTTCTTCCCTGGACGAAACAGCTGGTGATCCACCCCTGTGCTCCAAGTGGGTGGGGTGAATCACTGAAGGTGGTCCAGATGCATGGCCCCTACAAGATGGATGCTGATCACGTGCTGTCACTCCATCTTCTGCTCGGCTCCCCATCTGGCCCTCAAGCTCCATGACTGAAAGGCCATGAGCCGTATCGCCACCATTTTATTCCCTCCCCGCCAGCAACCGCATCGTGAGCGGGGCTACACCTGCTTCCACAATTGGTGCAGCACTGACAAGCCACCGGCCCACAGAAACAGGCCGCGGTGCTTCCATCTCCCTCCCTCCTCCCTATAACTGCTGGTGCAGTACCCCCTCCGGCCACTAGAGAGAACTCCCGGCTGCCCCTCTCTCTTCCACCTCCATCAAAGCTGCACTAATGACTTGCTCCTTGCAGCGGGCATACCGCAAGGAGAGCGCCACTCGCTTTCTCAACACTCCCCCTCTGCGACTAGATGCGGGACAGGGACGTGCCCTCTTGTCCAGATCCAGCATGTGTTACTGGATTCCTCCCGCTGCAGCGGCATGCTGAAGAAGCAACGGGCACCGCCGACCGCAGTGGAGGCTCCCCAAATGCCGCCGAAACCTGGGGGTCATCTCTGTGCTTAAACGATCAGGAGGAATAGACCTACTGGCGCGTATCATGCCCAAAGATGCCGAGTATAACATTGAAGGCTTGCCTAAGGCTACCTGGAGGGACCTCTGCAACCACTCTAAGGTTCATGCTGCTCCGCTGCTGCCCTAACTGCCACCATGAGCTGATCCAAGGACACCATGCTACAACTCATAAAAGGTACCAACTATACTAAAACAACAGCCCCCCCAACCCTGCCTTATGTAGAGCCTGCCAAATCCCCTTAACCAATGCCCCCCTTACAACCAATCAGGCACCTTCCCCTATTTTAAGACAAATTAACCCCTTCCTGCCTTCAAACTTCCCCCTAAATCAAGCCGCATTTAGCTACGGCTACGCCCTGCTCCATTGCTCTACTTTTGACCGGTAAAGAAGCAGCTTCCTGAGCAGATCCCATTATAGTCAATGAAGTCTGTTCAGTTACTTTAGTTTCAGTTTTCCGTTATTTTCGTTGTTCTTCTTTTGTTAAAGAGCAGAACAATAGAATGTGATAATGCTGTTGTGAAGCCGGCCTAAAAACCTTTGTAAGGTGCATAGTGCCACACATGATGATGCCCATATATGCCTATAATTCATATATTCATGAAGGGAGTGTTTATGAGTAGGTATCTACACTCACCGGCCACTTTATTAGGTACACCATGCTAGTAACGGGTTGGACCCCCTTTTGCCTTCAGAACTGCCTCAATTCTTCGTGGCATAGATTCAACAAGGTGCTGGAAGCATTCCTCAGAGATTTTGGTCCATATTGACATGATGGCATCACACAGTTGCCGCAGATTTGTCGGCTGCACATCCATGATGCGAATCTCCCGTTCCACCACATCCCAAAGATGCTCTATTGGATTGAGATCTGGTGACTGTGGAGGCCATTTGAGTACAGTGAACTCATTGTCATGTTCAAGAAACCAGTCTGAGATGATTCCAGCTTTATGACATGGAGCAATATCCTGCTGAAAGTAGCCATCAGATGTTGGGTACATTGTGGTCATAAAGGGATGGACATGGTCAGCAACAATACTCAGGTAGGCTGTGGCGTTGCAACGATGCTCAATTGGTACCAAGGGGCCCAAAGAGTGCCAAGAAAATATTCCCCACACCATGACACCACCACCACCAGCTTGAACCGTTGATACAAGGCAGGATGGATCCATGCTTTCATGTTGTTGACGCCAAATTCTGACCCTACCATCCGAATGTCGCAGCAGAAATCGAGACTCATCAGACCAGGCAACGTTTTTTCCAATCTTCTACTGTCCAATTTCGATGAGCTTGTGCAAATTGTAGCCTCAGTTTCCTGTTCTTAGCTGAAAGGAGTGGCACCCGGTGTGGTCTTCTGCTGCTGTAGCCCATCTGCCTCAAAGTTCGACGTACTGTGCGTTCAGAGATGCTCTTCTGCCTACCTTGGTTGTAACGGGTGGCAATTTGAGTCACTGTTGCCTTTCTATCAGCTCGAACCAGTCTGCCCATTCTCCTCTGACCTCTGGCATCAACAAGGCATTTCCGCCCACAGAACTGCCGCTCACTGGATGTTTTTTCTTTTTCGGACCATTCTCTGTAAACCCTAGAGATGGTTGTGCGTGAAAATCCCAGTAGATCAGCAGTTTCTGAAATACTCAGACCAGCCCTTCTGGCACCAACAACCATGCCACGTTCAAAGGCACTCAAATCACCTTTCTTCCCCATACTGATGCTCGGTTTGAACTGCAGGAGATTGTCTTGACCATGTCTACATGCCTAAATGCACTGAGTTGCCGCCATGTGATTGGCTGATTAGAAATTAAGTGTTAACGAGCAGTTGGACAGGTGTACCTAATAAAGTGGCCGGTGAGTGTATGTCGAAGTCATTATATCTAAAGTACAAACATGCCAACTCACCGGGAACATCCAGGAGGCTCCCGAAAAATCCTGGACCTCCTGAACTCCCAGAGGTATTGGTAAATCCCCATCACAGGACACATCATGAAAGGGGTGGGGACATACATATAAAGGGGTGGAGTCTCAAGAAAAGGGACATGTTCATACCACTCAAAAAATTAGGTGGCACACGTCACACACCGCACTTTTCCCAGTGTTACAAACCGACTTGTTAACATTGGCTAGTATACTAATGTACGGTGAACATTGCACTGAAAATACCTCCTGGTTTACTCCAAATCACTCTATTAGTTTTACTAAATGCCCTCCAGTATGTGGTGGAAGCAGCTTCGCATTAATTAGGGGGTCCCTGATGAATGGAGTGCTTCATACTCCAGAAACCCTTAATCTGGCCCTGGTGGTATGACAGCGGCTGTAGCAGCAGCTATACAGAACAGAACATGATGGCAGGCAGGCTGACAGCGGCAGTGGCATGATTGGGCATTGAGAGCGAGGGTATGCCAAAACTGATGACTTGGAACAACTTACACCTCTAATGACAACCTTAAAACAAGGCACCACTAGAGTAAATTATCACCTGTAGTGTGATTATCCTCTTCTGGGAGATACATCCTAGAAATAAACTCCACCAATAAATCATAGAACAACTACATGGAAGTGTCATTTCATGTCACATCTCTTTCCAAGACAATGCTTAAAGGGGTTCTACGAGTTAAATTTATTGATGACCTATCCTCAGGATCGGTCATCAATATCAGATCGGCGGGGTTCCAACACCCAGCACCACCGTCGATCAGCTGTTTGAAGAGGAGGCGCGCCATGCCAGCGCTGCTTCCTCTTCACTGTTTAAATGCTGGCCGACACTGGGGTAGTGGTGAGTAGGTGTAATTACACCTCAAGGCCCCATTCATTTCTATGAGAAGGATCGCTCCCATAGACTTGTATGGGAGCGATCCTTCCCACTGAAATGAATGGGGAGGTGAGGTGTAATTACACCTACTCACCAATGCCCCTGTTATGGCCAGCATGTAAAAAGTGAAGAGAAGACAGCGCTGGCACTACGTGCCTGCCTCCTCTTCAAACAGCTGATCGGCGGGGTGCCGGGTGTTGGACCCCCGCTGATCTGATGTTGTTGACCTATCCTGAGGATAGGTCATCAATAAATTTAACTTGGAGAATCCCTTTAAGTAATTGGCCATGATGTCCTGACCTTACACCCAGTGTTCGGACATATATACACAAGGCAGATCCATGGCAAATTTTCAGTGCAGTTTCTATACTGCAAATATGAGGAAAAAAAACGTAATGTACGTGTAAATGAGATTTACAACCAAAAACACACCATCCATTGAACATATCTTCAAATTTGCTCCAAATGCAGGATAAATAGCTGTCATGATATGTGGATGGCTCATGGTCTAACATGTGTGTGTGTTTAGACTGCAATTGTGCTTTTTATATTATGTTGTTATAGACTTAGAAGACAGAAATTCTATGAAGTCAGACATGTTTGTCACATAGAGGCGCTGTATCCAGCAGTCTTATTAGACTTGTATCATCTCTATTAAAGATAAACCAATGATTGTAGATTATTAGGATTCGTTAGATATAACATAATCACACTACTACCAGATGATGGTAAATGGTACTGTTTATTGGTGTTATTGGTGGTAGTTGTCCTCTTCGGTCCCTCTATGCCACTAGTGGATGGTGTGATCTCCACTGAGGGCAGAGTCCACAAGTTGCCTCTTTCTTGTTGATGTTGTTATCCGTTGACACGCAGGAGAGGAAAAACCCCCTGTGGAGGAAACCTCTAGGGAACCTTGGCCTAAGGACTACCCTTCCCTTGGGCACAAGAGCCAACCTGTGGACTAGAAGTGGTCATGACCCTCAGGTTATTCCTAGTGACAGATGGAAATGAAGCTGAAGGACCAGGACTGTTGTACCACAGTACCGATGATGTCAGGAGAGTAGATAGAGGTGAGAGGTTGAGGCTCATACAAAGACAGCAATTCTCGATGGATTTTTCTGGTGCTTGTGATGTCATTCAGAGGCTTTCCTGATACATGATGGTTTTCAAGCACTGATCTCTTGGGGACATCTGTATATAGAGTGGAGCTGCTCACTTCCAGTATTTTATCCTCCTCCAGATTCCATGGATGATGTTTTTCACAATTTTGCCAAATGTCCTGCCAAGAGATAAAATAGGTTAGAAATGAAATGGCGTTGTAATAATGATAACCACCTTGAAGGTTGTCCTGTAGAACCATCAGCAGACTATAAGCGTCAGTCAGTGAATGGACTCCACACCACATTCTGCTGATAGATTCACAGGCAATGGAGGGAACCTTCAATAATTCACAGATTTCCCTCTCAGTTCCAGTGACTCACCTGCGATGGCGTATGACAGGTTCTTGTATTGGTTTTATGACCTGCCATCTGGCACTGGCAAATGTGAATCCACGGAACAGGTTTTGATCTTTAGCAGCCATTGGTGGTTTATTGGCTTCGGTGGAGGACAGGACATCATTTATTCTTTTCGATGTCATCACTGGTGGCTGTGGAGAGAAGATACAAGAACCAGTGTTTAACAAGAAGAAGCACAAAATAACTGTACTACTACCCACATCTTCTCCGTATCTTATACTTACTGTACTGAGTTGGAATGGAGAACAAGCTGTTCCATCCTCTATATCTATCCACTCGATGTCCACGAAAAATGGATGTTCCCTGATGTTACGTACCGCTAACTGGCGACTCCCTGGTGACTTGATTAAGAGCTGGAAAAAATATAATAAAGACATTTCAGACTTGTAGATCTCACTTTCCAGTGTAGTCCTTAGTTTTCAATGTTATGCTTCAGTTGTACTGCTATATATTTATATACTCACCCTCTCTATGAGGTCTCTGACTTGAGGATTGAGTCGCTTTGGGTAGGTGGGAACATCATTGATCAGTGACTGTACAATTTTATCAGGAAATATACCGTCATAGAATGGATATTTGCCGGTAGCCATCTGATATATGGTCACACCAGCTGAGAACCAGTCCACTGCCGTGTTGTAGGGCTTCTCTAGAAGAATCTGTGGAAACATCAGGAAGACAATTAGAAATAAGAGCATTGTCCACACCAGCAGAAGTCATAGTGCACAGTGACAACCCAGCAGCACATAGATGATTCCTCACCTCAGGAGCCATGTAGTCAATAGTCCCGGCATACTGTGAGATCTTCCTATTCCCAAAGATGTTCATCACGGCAAGGCCGAAATCGGCGATCTTAAGGTGACCGGTGCTGTCTATTAAGATGTTTTCTGGTTTTATGTCTCTATGTATGATGCCTCTGTTATGGAGAAACTGCAGCCCACAGATGATCTCAGCTGCAAAAAATCTGAAAAAAAGAGAAAACATCAACGTCCACTAAATTATGAGACCAATAAACAACATGAAGATGGATGTTCCTGATAACTGTCGTTGTCATCTAAGATATCCATGTTCTGTCTTACCTGGTGACTGGATCGGTAAATGGGGCTTTGGTATTTATAAGGCCACTTAGGTCTCCTCCACTGAGAAACTCCATGATGAAGAAGGCATAGTCCTATGATAAAGACAGAATGATTAAAGTTTCAAAGATACTTAACTAAGGAATACTGAACTACATATATATATATACACCTTACTTTCGAGCTGCTATGATACCCATGTAGAAGAAGTCAGAAGTTCAATTGACCCCCTTCCTCCCCCCCATCATAGTGAAAGTCAGTGGTGTAACTAGAACTGACTGGGGCCCCAGAAACCTTCTCCTCATGTACAACCCTCACTCCTGTGGTTATTCAAAATAGCTCTCTTAGACCAGGCCAGGCAGCCGCTCCATATATTTCCTACACATATATATTGTATGTCATGTCACTGTATATAATGTCATTATATAATACACTTGAGGGGGCCCTGTCAATGAAATATTTCAGTCCTACTACCCTGGGGGGGGGGGGCTCTTTTGTGTTTGGGCGCCGTAGATGATGTTGGGGAGAACAGACCTATTGACCAAACCCCAATAGCAGATGAGACTCTTACCTTGGTCTGGAAGGTGGCATAAGCATGGGCGAATAGTGGGCTCTTCCCAGCCACCTCCAGGACCTGTCGTTCAATCAGGACGTTGTTTCTAAAGTCCCGAAGTAGGACCCTCTTCTTCACCATCTTCACCGCCAGTTGTTGTTGGCTGGCAGGGTGTGTGGCCAGGATGACCTGGAGGAGACAGAGCATTAGAACTGGAGTAATAGTCCATCCTGCCATGTGAAGACATGAAGCCTTGATATTTCTACACATGAGGAAAAAGTCACAACTCCTGATACTTACTTTACCAAAATTGCCTTCTCCAAGGATTTTATGGAAGGTGAAGCTTTCCAGTCCAGTCACAATGATGGGGGTTTCTGCTGGGGTTGTCACTGGTGGAGAGGAGATATAAGAGTTAATATTTCTGTATTTGGCCTCCAACAGTAATTACAATATAAGACAATATAACAATATTATGTATCAAAGACAAAAATACTCCTTTCATTAGTGGACAATCCCATTAATAAGTCATTGGGGGTTATTGGCTTTAGGTGTCTTGGGTCTGCACTCACCTGACAGCTGTTCCACGTCAGTGTTGTAGGACGTGCTGGGTCCATCTTCAGCTCTTCCCCCCATCTCTTCTCCCCTCTTCCTCTTTTTCAGGATACTCTCCTGTATAGGGCTTCCAGGTCTTTTTGAAGCCTTTTTGCCGCCATCTTTCGCCTTCTCTGATGTTTCTATTCTCCTCCTCTTTTTTGGCGGCTCATCTCTCCACTTTCCTTTCCATTTTCTTTTTTTGGGACGATTCCTTGGAATCTCCATATTCAGCCCCTAGATGTCACTGGGCTGAGGAAGGTCCTGTTTGCCTTCAGCACGTTCCGGGATGACGCTTGGAACGGCTTGGCTAACAGGCCCTCTTTTCTGGTCTTTGAAAAAAACCAAAATTTGCCGAGCGCAAGTAAAAGTCGCCTTCACCAGTCAAGTGATGAAGAAATATGGCCGACATTCAGGCTGCAGAGAGCTAGGATCAATTGTTACATGACATCACAAAGGGATCTATGACATCACCACATTGTAACAGTCACATGGCTTTACAGTGGAATCCATGTGATGGCTGTATGTCACATGTCACATGAGATCACTGGTAGCTTTGACATCATCAGCCTGGCTGACAGGCCTGTGTCTATCAGCAGTTGTAAAGCTCCATGGTTTTCTGCCATTTACCAAGTCTTTACCATTTATCATTTGTAATTACATCCAGTTTGTCTCCAAAATAAATCCTCTCCTCTACAAAAACTCTTAAAAATACTGCAAGATACAATTCCATTCTAATTCTGTATCTGGTTAGGAAAAATGATACAATGTGGACATTTACCAATAATGGCATAATTTGCGCAAAAAAAAAAATACTAATATTACAAATCAAAAGTGTTGATTTACTTCACCTCATATATCACAAGACAATCGCCGCTTTTAAAATATGACTTTTTAAAATATAAACTTGATTATCCACCTATTTCTATTTGCAACATTGCAACACCAATGACACTAAAATTTGCAACTTTTTTAAACTAAAATGCGTAATTTTAGCCACCCCCAGCCAGACCGCACTTGAGAATTTTTGAAATATATTTTTTACTTTTGAAGCACATTTGCGACATTTCCACTGGTAAATTGCGACTTTTGTCTCAGACTCCGGACGTTTTTTGTTATTGTTTTGTTTTTCTTGGATGTCAAATTATTCACAAAATGCTGCTGTTCAGTCATTTAAAAGAAAAAAATAAATTCATCCTGTTTTAATACTTACCTGTCACTTGTTCCCACAACAAGTTGGTTTTCTTTTCATAAATGTGACTTTTTGACAAAAAGTCACCTGATTATTCCATAAATAAGATTTTTTCACACCACCACATAAGCCGGCTTGTGGTCCATTCACACGTCCATATGTTTTAATCCGCATTCGTTCCGCAAATTTGCGGAACGGAATGTAGACCCATTCATTTCAATGGCTCCGCAAAAAATGCGGACAGCATTCCATATACTGTCCGCATCCGTTGTTCCGTTCCGTTATGCGGATCCGCAAATAAGATACAGCTTGTCCTGCTTTTGTCCACATATGCGGTCCATGGTCTTATTATAGTCAATGGGTCCGCAAAAAATGCGGATGATATGCGGAATGCATCAATATGTCATCCGCAAAGATCGGTTTCCAGGAAATAGAAAGAAATACCCTACCAACATATATTCCGCCTTCCTTTTATTTTGCAGAAAAACGGAATGGATGCGGAAACATGGATCCGCAAAACACGGAACAAAAATCTGGAAAACAAAAATATGGACGTGTGAATGAAGCCTTAATCGTCTGCAAGAATTTGAGCCATTTCTGCCGATAGGAGGATGATAAATGAGGCAAAATATTGCCAATTTGATAGCCCCGCCCATTTTGACATTTATAATTAATTTCTGGCGTGATGCATTCTTAATGGTCAAAATTCTGGAGGAAGCAGTTGATATATTTAGCTCAATTAAAAAAGCCATAATTCTGGTGCAACATGCTTAGGAAATGTCCCCCATTGTGTCCTGGGTAGACACGGCGTCCTTCATTCAGCTGATATAGATAGCCTTTACTAAGGATCGGTCCAAAAAAGAGGAGAAGAATTCCGGCACTCAGGTGGAACTATTAAAAATCATCATTTATCCATTAAAAGTAAAATACGTGACACAGTGCTCTAGTAGCCGACATGTTTGGATCCTAGTGGCGCTGGTTCTTACTCATATCATACTGTGTATAAGATGACAACCTAGGAGCAGAAGGCTATTGGGTGCACCTGTATAGAGGCGGAGAAAACCCACAATAAGGGCTCATGTACGTGAACGTATTTTTTTCCGTGTCGTTTCCGTTTTTTTCGTTGACCGTCTGCGGAACCATTCATTTAAATGGGTCCACAAAAAGAAAAAAAAAAGGGAAGGTACTCAGTGTGTATTCCGTTTCCGTATTTCCGTTCCACAAAAAAATAGATCATGTCGTATTATTGTCCGCATTACGGACAAGGATAGGACTGTTCTATTAGGGGACAGCTGTTCTGTTCCGCAAAATACGGATTGCACACAGACGTCATCCTTATTTTTTGCTGATCAGTTTTTGTGGACTGCAAAATACATACGGTTGTGTGCATGAGGCCTAAGGCCTCGTTCACATTTATGTTTTTCACTGATGTGTGCTCTCCGCATTTTCCACAGACAGCACATGCACCCATTGATTTAAATGTTTCCGTTCACATTTCAGTATTAAAAAATCAAGGGGACATTCACTAGTTTGATCAGTGATGCGGCCCAAGCATGCCCATTCAAGTCTATAGGTCTGGATGGTATCCGTGTTGCGTCCGTTTTTCACTGAAGACTAATAGGAGAATCTTTGGAAATTCATTTTCAGCTGAGCAACGTCCGTGAATTACGGATGACACACAGATGATAAAAACGGACACACGGACTAACCATGGATCCTTCACAGATATCTTCACAGAGGAAACACTTACGCTTTTTTTCACGGATGTGACATGGAAATGTGATCGAGGCCTAGCTAGTTTTTTAACCTTATGAGTGCTGTGGGAGCAGTATTTTGGGTCAAATTAGTAAAGATCGTTTAGATCACTTTTATCATTTAAACCTGCTTGGTACCAGGTGGTCTCTATGGCCCCCATGGATACTTACTAAATGTTTAGCTGCGCCTGAGCAGTTTCCGTTAGATACGTTTTTTTTATGTCATACAGATGCTCACCGATACGTTTTCTAACTGACCGCATTGTGCTCCCCACATACTGCACATCACATGAGATTACATAAATTTTCCACATTTTTAGTATCACAGGTTAAAAAGAATTTTACGTGAAATAACTATCTGTGGAAAAAGGGATAAAAGTTTTAGCCAGTTTATACCAAATGTCGGATCGGATCCCATTTTTCAAATGTGTCAGTTTGTCTGGTAATTGGTAACTTTGGAACACTTTTATCCAAGCCATTCTGAGACTGTTTTCTCGTGACACATCATATTTTATGTTAGTGGTGAATTTGAGTTGATACTTTTACCTTTTCTGCATTAAAAAATCCAAAATTTGCCAAAAAATTTTGAAAATTCGCTATATTCAGAATGAGAATTTCTCTCCTTTTATGACGTATAGTGATACGTCATAAAATATTATACATTTATTTCTTAACATTCCCCATACAGAACTTCTATGTTGGCATTGTTTTGTCAATTTCATTTTTTTCTTAGGATCTTATAAGGCTTAGGAAGTTTAGAAGCAATTTTTTCAATATTTAAGTACATTTCTGAAACCCACTTTTTTAAGGACCAATTCAGTTATGAAGTCACTTAGTGGGGCTTACATAATAGAAACCACCCATATATGACCAAATTGTAGAAACTACACCCCTCAAGTTATTCAAAACTTGGTTTTACAAACTTTGTTAACCCTTTAGGTGTTTCACAAGAACTGAAGGAAAAAGGAGATTAAAATTTTAAATTTCACTTTTTTGGCACATTTTCCAATTTAATTTATTATTTTCCTGTAACACATCAAAGGATAACAGCCAATGAAACCTCAATATCTATTACCCTGATTCTGCAGTTTACAGAAACACCCCATATGTGGTTGTAAACTGCTGTACAGGCACAAAGCAGGACACAGAAGGAAAGGAGCGCCATATGGATTTTGGAGGGCAGATTTCAATGGGATAATTTAAAGTTTCCATATGACATTTAAACACCCCCTGATGCACCCCTAGAGTAGAAACTCCAAAAAAGTGGCCCCATTATGGAAATTACTGGAAAACGTGGCAGTTGTATTGATACTGTATTGGGGTACATATGATCTTTTATTTCTCTATATTACACTTTTTGTGAGGCAAGGTAACCACAAAATGTCTGTTCTGGCACAGTTTTTATTCTTTGTTTTTTTACAGTGTTCATCTGACAGGTTAGATCATGTGCTATTTTTATAAAGCAGGATGTAACGGACGCGACAATATCAAATACAAAATAAAGCATTTTTGAAAATAAATTCATGTTTTTGTGTCTCCATTTTATGAAAGCCATATTTTTTATGTTTTGAGATATTGTCTTAGGTATGGTCTCATTTTTTGCTGGATGAGATGGTGGTTTGATTGGTACCATTTTGGGGTACATATGACGTTTTGATTGCTTGGTATTACCCTTTTTGTGATGTAAGGTAACACAAAATAGTTTTTTTGACACAGTTTTTATTGTATTTTTTTTAAACGGCATTCACCAGACAGGTTGTATCTTGTGATATTTTTACACAGTGTAATACACTAATATTTTGCCTATGAGACCCAGCCTGGGTGCTGAGCCTCATAGGCCTCCATTGCTGCCAGGCCCTACGGTCTTTGAAAGGCCAGGGTTCATAGCATTCCTCTTGTTCTTTCTCCTTGCAGCCCCAGAGAAGCCTTTCAGTGGAGTACTCCCTGTTTTTACTGCTCCTTCCTAGTGGGACGCCTTCTTATTTCCTAAGAAGTAGTGAGAAAACCCCACCACCTCCTGTTGGCAACTTGTGTGAGAGCAGTCATCGTTTAGACTGACCTGAAGAGGAGGTTCAGAAGGAGGCTGAGGCCACATGCATAGCTGTGTTAGTGGTGGTAATAGTGGCAGCTGTATCCACGGTATTGGCAGTGGGGGAAGTGGGCAAACAAAGGTGGCAGCCAGCTACCACAATAAAAGTTTCCTCCTGCTCCCGATCCACTTTTCTTTTTCTCCAGGTCAGACTCCTCTTCGTCCTCCTTTGCTCGGTTGCGTGGCCAGGAGACAACTCTACACGTTCAGAAATCCGCTGGTGGGCAAACGTAATTCCCACCTGGCCAAGTTGCTGGCGATGCAGTACCATTTATTAGAGTCTGCTGCCTTTAGGGAACTGATGGCGTGTGCTCAGCCTCAACAGCATTATTTCTTCCATAAAGCCATCCCTGCCTTGTACTTTAACATGGCGGAGAACCTGGGCCGCTCCTTGCAACTTTCACCGTGCAGCAATATGCATGCCCTTGCGGAAACCTGGAGCACTTGTTACTGGCAGGGACAGTACATGTCGTTCAGAGACCACTGAGTCAATGTTTTTTGCGGCAGCAGCAAAGTGGCATCCCATTAACAAGACCAGGTCTTTTAGACCCCACCATGATTGTGTCAGCCTGGCTCCTACACCAGGCACTTATGTGCCTCCTCCAGCTCCTCCTCCATGGACAGCGTCACTCTCTCTCCTTCCTATCACATGTGTCAAGTCAACTGTTGCCACGCCATGGTGGATATCATTGGCCTGGGCAAGAGAAACCACACAGGTGAGCAATTGCTTAAGAACACCAAATAGCAAACATCCCTGTGACTGTCACCCCACCAACTTCAACTGGGCAAGGTGGTCAGCAACAATGGCCACAACATCGTGGCTTCCCTGAACCTGGCGGAAATAACACATGCTCCCTGCATGGCACACATCATTAACCTAGTCAGGCAATGCTTTTTTTAAAAAGTTTTCTGGCTTACTTTCTGGCAATGTCCAGGAGAATCTCCTTGCATTTCAGCTATTCTTACGTGGCAAGGAATGCTCTTCTGGACTTGCAGGAACAGAACAGCTTGCTTCTATATCCGACCAATCAGTGACGTTCCACTCATCAGAATTAAACATTGCACATACTAGAGCATCCGTGCGAGCAGCATAAAGCCGTGAACAATTTTGTCATGCCCAGACCACTTCAGCAGTATGGAGAATGTGTTGTTTTGAGGTCAGGCAGTGGCAGCTCATCCGAGTCACCTGTCAGGTGCTGAAGCCCTACAAAGAGGCCACACAGTTTGTCAGCAGGGAAGTGCAGCATACACAATGTCATTCCCCTCATATTTATCTTAGAACAGATGCAGACGCTCATGCATCAGGGGACAACGGCAGAAGAAGAACAGCTAACACATCTTGCTGCCCGCTCTGTAGTTGTTGGAGACCAAGAAGGAGAAACTGCCATGGAGGAGGAGGATGATGAGCTGCCACTGGAAGAGGAGGAGGTGGAGGAGCAAGAGAATGATGAGAGCACTGGCCATGAAAAACAATTGTCTCAGTGAGAACTGGCTCTTCGGGCACGCTGGCAAAAATGGCGAACTGTATGCTCACTTGCTTATGCACTGACAGGTGGGTGACAACCAAACAGAGCAAGTTGTCCTCCTTCAGTGTCCAAAACATAACTTTTGTCATAATGAACCAAGCCTGGATTCGGGAGGATTTTCACGCTTCTCTGGCTGTCTGCCTACCTTCCTGCCTACCATCATGTTCCATACGGCTGCTGCATACATCATGCCACTGCCGCCATCATGTCACCACCACTGCCTCAACTGCTGCTCCTCACTGCTAATCCTTTACTGCCACCACTATTAACGTTCCACATCTGCCACTACTACCACTGCCATTGCTACTAATACTCCTCATCCACACTGCACTGCTTGTACTCCCAATTAAAAGGGAGAAGATTTCTAGACTCGTTCACAAGGAACCATTTTTTCTTCTGACAATTAACACTTGTGCGTGTCGCGTGGGCAAGCATTCTGACCACGTCAAGAAATAATTTTTGAACGCTTGGTCCCCCAACAATCCATATTTTTTCCCCATGTGTGTTTTAGCACCTTATGCCTGATAAGGGAATTTTTAAACACGCTGTATGTAAACATCGTCAAACATGCGTTTACCCATAGCTTTGCATGTCAGTATCACCCAGACATCATTTACTATTGCTGTAATTGTGGTCCAGAGCTTAGGGGACGGGGAAAACTTCTCAATCCTAGGAGACCAATTTCTAGGGCAATCCAAATAGTTTTGGGTCCGAACTGAACTTATTAAAAGATTTTTAGAATCGGACTTTAACCAAATTGCAACAGGTTCGCTGATTTCTAATTTCAACCAAATTAGCAACACCAGTTTTGGAGTTTTTGCTACTCATCAGCACATCGTAGGGATCTTATAGATGGGATGAGATGCTTTTGAAGCAAGCACAACTTCTCCTTGCAGACATTCAGGTGATGTAGGGAGTTTTAAAGGCAATGATCCTTAGTCAAAGTATGTGTGTAAGATGTGTTTAAGCTGTATTATCTGTTCATATGGCCGTTTACACAGATTTTTTGTTCTACACGCCAACTATTAGTCTGATTGAACAGAAATTGGCCATTAATCTGTTGGCGTAATACAGCCTGAAGACTCCCAACATCAGCTGGATCTCCACAACGAGAATCAGTGCCTTACAGCATCGCATCCTATGAAACTGTAGGAAGCCTTGACGCTGTCCTGTGCATGCTGGATGCAGCAGGCTCTCTTTAAGTACCGTTCTCCATTACAACGAATCTTTTGCATTCCCATCTTTGTCCGACCCCATCATTATATTCAATGTTCATCTGATATAGGATTTAACCTTGGACGAACATTTCATGAAGATCTTGGCAATTTCTGTTTTGTTTGACTGCCATGCATTGATCTTTAGATGTTCTCCGTGTATCCTGAATCTCAGGGTCAGAACATACAGGAAGCATGCAGAACAATCTGTATTGAGGATTTGACATGAATAGCATTGTGTACAGAACTTACTGGTTACCCTCCATCCGTGATAAGTCACCTTTACTATCGTGTCCTCCAATTATTATCCGTCCTGTTATATTAACCCTGACATTGACCCTGATCATTAAATGGCATCTTAGCAATAAATGAAAGAAATGTCATCAAATTCCAAACGACCCACAATTTCATAAGACACGCAGAGCACAGAAAAGTTGATACCGTCTTGAATTGATTTAAGCCTATATTTAAGTGAATACAAAAACCTATCTTCAGATAAAAGGACACGAATGATTGGAAATAAATTGTGTTTATCAAAAATCAACTCTTCGTATTCTTGTGAAAAGAAATGTAGGCTGAAGCATTTCCTCAGAAAAATAACAAATTTCCCTGCGTATGATGTACACAAAACGGCTTTTTAGTTCTCCACTATACAGGGGCGGATTGGGAACTTAAAGTGGCCCTGGAAAAAATAATAAAAGTGGCCCCATTTTGTAGTTGGGTCCAAACTGATGGAAGGCAGGGCCATCTATACCATATTGTGGCACATTATACCACCTCAACAGAGCCAAATACCACAGTCCATCACAAAATACTGCCAGCAGCACAATATACATCCCCAAAAACCTCCACTGGCTGGCTGTGAGGACAGCTCTGGTGGCCCACTGGGCATCGGCCCACCGGGAAATTTCCCTGTAAGGTCTATGGCCAATCCGCCCCTGCCACTATATCAGGCTGTTGTCCAGTGAAGAATTCTGTGTCCAGACTTGGACTCAGTCGGCTTTCTCTCACCTTCTCCCAGCGGGATGTCCCAGCACAATGTCCAGACAGTTATATGCAGTGAGACACAAAAGGAATGTGTTTATTTAGTGGTTCTAGTCTTTGGGTTTTAGGGAAAGATATGCAAATTAGATGCCACCAGATGTAAGATATGCTTATTTGCATATATTTTTTCCAACAACCAAGAGAAGCATTTCCTGGCTTACAGTACTTCTGATGCATACTAGGCACTCTCCATAGTGAGAAAGAGTACCCCCTGATCCCCAACAAAGGTCTCTCAGGTAGGCCTCTAAGCCCATTTTTTCTATATACAAGTGGGGGAAAAAAAGTATTTAGTCAGCCACCAATTGTACAAGTTCTCCCACTTAAAAAGATGAGGTCGGCCTGTAATTGACATCATAGGTAGACCTCAACTATGAGAGACAAAATGAGAAAACTAATCTAGAAAATCACATTGTCTGATTTTTAAAGAATTTATTTGCAAATTATGGTGGAAAATAAGTATTTGTTCAATAATAAAAGTTCATCTCAATACTTTGTTATATATCCTTTGTTGGCAATGACAGAGGTCAAACGTTTTCTGTAAGTCTTCACAAGGTTGGCACACACTGTTGCTGGTATGTTGGCCCATTCCTCCATACATATCTCCTCTAGAGCAGTGATGTTTTGGGGCTGTCACTGGGCAACACAGACTTTCAACTCCCCCCAAAGGTTTTCTCTGGGGTTGAGATCTGGAGACTGGATAGGCCATCCCAGGACCTTGAAATGCTTCTTACAAAGCCACTCCTTTGTTGCCCTGGCGGTGTGCTTGGGATCGTTGTCATGCTGAAAGATGCAGCCACGTTTCATCTTCAATGCCCTGGATGGAAAGAGATTTGCACTCAAAATCTCACTATACATGGCCCCATTCATTCTTTCACGGATCAGTCGTCCTGGTCCCTTTACAGAGAAACAGCCCCAAAGCATGATGTTGCCACCCCCATGCTTCACAGTAGGTATGGTGTTCTTTGGATGCATTCACTCTCCTCCAAACACGACGAGTTATGATTCGCTAATTTCTAATATATAGGTTCTGGTCTAGAGTCAGTTTTTATTTAAAAAATACAGAACCCAGACCCAAGACCAAATCTTCAAATAAATGCTAACCCTAGACCAGACCTCTAAATAAATACAGAGCCCAGACCAGAACCTCTAAACAAATACAGACCCAAGACCAGAACCTCTAAGCAAATACAGACCCTAGACCAGACCTCTAAATAAATACAGAGCCTAGACAAGATCCTCTATAAAATACTGACCATATACAGAAAACTTTAAAATAAATACAGATTCCAAAACAGATCTCTAAATAAATTCTGCCCCCCAGACTAGAAGCACTAAATAAATACTAACATCAGACCAGACCACTACATAAATACTGCCCCCTGACCAGACACCAGATTTCTAAATAAATACAGACCCCAGACCAAACATCTAAATGAATACTGGATCCAGACTTGAATCACTAAATAAATACAGACCCCAGACCAGTCCTCTAAATAAAGTTTTTATTTAGATGTCTGGCTTAGGATCTGTATTCGTTTAGAGGTATTAGTCAAGGGTCAGTATTTATTTAGAAGTCTAGCCTGGGACCCATATTTATTGAAAAGGATTGGTCTTGGGTCTCTATTTAGTGGTCTGGTTTTGGGGCCATGTTTACATAGAGGACTGGTCTGGGGTCTGTATTTATTTAGAAATCTGGTGTCTGGTCGGGGGTCAGTATTTATGTAGTGGTCTGGTCTGATGTCAATATTTTTTTTTTTTGCAGTTCTAATCTGGGGGCAGAATTTATTTAGAAATCTGGTCTTGTGTCTCTACTTATTCACAGATCTGGTCTGGGTTGGTATTTATATATTGGTTCTAGTCTGGGATCAGTATTTATTTAGAAGTCTGGCCTGGGACCTGTTTTTATTGAAAAGGATTGGTCTTGGGTCTCTATTTATTTAGTGGTCTGGTTTTGGGTCCATATTTACATAGAGGACTGATCTGGGGTCTGTATTTATTTAGAAATCTGGTGTCTGGTCGGGGGTCTGTATTTATGTAGTGGTCTGGTCTGATGTCAATATTTTTTTTTTTTGCGGTTTTAATCTGGGGGCAGAATTTATTTAGAAATCTGGTCTTGGGTCTGTATTTATTTACAGATCTGGCCTGGTATTTATATAGTGGTTCTAGTCTGGGGTCAGTATTTATTTAATGATCTGGTCTTGTGTCTCTACTTATTTACAGATCTGGTCTGGGTTCAGTATTGATTTAGAGGTTGTGGTTTATATTCAGTATTTATTCAGAGATCTGGTCTGGGTTCAGTGTTGATTTAGAGATCTGGTCTTGGGTCTGTATTTGTTTAGAGGTTCAGATCTGGGGTCTATACGTTTAAAGAGTTTGGTTTGACAACTGGACTTGTTTAGACATGTGCGTCTCTATTTGCCTGGGAGGTCTGGTGTCTATATTCATTTTGGGGTGTAATGAAGGGGATCATATGCATCACCTGTGACTCAAATGCCTTAGCTTGTGGGGCGTGTCCTATATGAGCGGAGGATCCGTTATTAAAAAAAACTTCACATGCCGCTTACTACATCACTTCTCAAAATGTCTCCGATGTCGCATGTTGCCAAGAATTAAATAATTGAAAAATTGTCAAACCTGGAATGATACAATGTTTACCTTTCTAATTCAGGAGAAAAGGACATTGGGCGTTCCAAAATCCAGTGTTTGCAAATGACCTGACACTAATCACTCACCTTGTGTGGGGTATAATAAGGGTTAATTGTAAGTTTCTTCACTGCTCACCCTAGGTCGCTCCTGTCAATGGCATTTCATTAAGGTGAATGGGTTACGATTGTAACATGCAAATACTGTATGTAGTTGTGCTCGTTAGACGCATCATTTAATATGAAAGGGATTAATGGGGTTTAGTTGTTAATCACTTTCAGCTAATCCTCCAGACACCTATTAAACAAGCCTGTTCTACCTCTTTACTATTGTTACTAAGCAGCACCTGTATATCAGGTCTGCTTAACGACGTGATTGACGTACGTGCCCAAATGTGATCAGACACCACAACCTCTTTACCCATTTGCAGGAATTAGGTAAAGTGTTACCTAAAGGAAAGGTGCAGGGAAAGTACACAATGAGGGTCTCATTTTTTATTTTTTTAGAAACAGCACCACTTTTTTTGTGGCTGTATCTGGTATTGCAGCTCAGTTCCGTTTACTGGACTGCAATACCAGACACATCCTGAGGACAAGAGTGGCGCTGTTTCAAGAAACAAAATATGTCCTAGTCACAGTTACTCAGGATTAAAAGTTAGTAAAAAGGAATCTCACATGGGCCTTATTTTTACCTAAACAGTTTTAGGCCTCGTTCACATTTCCATGTCAGAGTCACGTCTGAAAAAAAGCATACGCATATCATCTGTGAAGGATACGTGGTTTGTCCGTGTGTCTGTTTTTTACCATCAATGTGACATCTGTTGCTCAGCTGAAAATTATTTTCCAAAGCATCTCCTATTAGTCTTCAGTGAAAAACGGACGCAACACGGATGCCATCCAGACCTATACACTTCAATGGGCATGCTTGGTCCGCATCATGGATCAAAGTAGTGCATTTTTTTACTGACCCATGTTCAGTAAAAAAATGCTGAAATGTGAACACACACATTTAAATCAATGCGTACGTGTGCTGTCAGTGAAAAACGGAAATGTGAATGAGGCCCTTAGGCCCCTTTCACACAAGCGTGACGGATTAGGTCCAGATACGTTCAGGAAAACTCGCACCATTTTGCAAGCAAGTTCAGTCAGTTTTGTCTGCGATTGTGTTCAGTTGTTTCCGCGGGTGCAATGCGTTTTGATGCGTTTTTCACGCGCGTGATAAAAAACTGAATGTTTACAAACCACATCTCTTAGCAACCATCAGTGACAAACGCATTGTATCCGCACTTGCTTCAGGACACAATGCGTTTTTCACTGAAGCCCCATTCACTTCTATGGGGCCAGGGCTGCGCGAAAAACGCTGAATATAGAACGTGCTGCGTTTTTCACGCAACTCAGAACTGATGTGTGAAAAAAAAACCCTCATGTACACAGACCCATTGAAATGAATGGGTCAGGATTTAGTGTGGGTGCGATGCGTTTACGTAATGCATTGCACCCACGCAGAAAACTCGCTCGTGTGAAAGGAGCCTAATGCCCCTTTCACACGAGCGGGAGACTCGCATGTCTCCCGCAACGCATCTAACAGGGCTGGACTCTGCACGGACAGGGATCGCAGAGCATTATATGCGATCCCAGTCAGTGCCGGAGTCCAGACCTGTAGATGCGTTGCGGGAGACATGCGAGGGCATAAGGGTTGTTTTTCATAATTATGTATTTTGAGGTGGAAAAAAAATCCTCTGTGGATTTGTTGCAAATTTTGCCTAAATCTGAGCTGAAAAACCTCAATATAAGGGCCCGTTCACCTCTATGGCCGGCTCGCTATCGTCCTGCAGCTCCGCAAGAAAAGATAGAACATGTCCTATACTTGTCTGCACGCACGGACAAGTACAGGCATTTTGAATGGGGCCGCCCGGCGTGTGTTCCGAGTGCTGTGGAACACACGCTGGGCGGCCCCCGTATTTTTGCGGGTCCACAATAATGCGGATGCGCAAAAATACGGTTGTGTGAATGTGCCTTAAATTGTCAGTTTATGAGAAGGATAAAAAATTTGCACCAAAAGACAATCTCTACTGCAGATTCTTCTTGTAAAATCTTATCCACTTTTTGCTGCCACTGTAGATGCAGTGGATTTCCTCTTTAAGATTCTGCAGCTGCGTCTCCGAATTTTACGAAAAAACTCACTTTGTGACCAATTGCTTCGTCATGAAGCGCATTTCCTTGTAAATAGTGGGTGCAATGACGGAGCGGCGATTGAGCCGCCCCCGTCACTGTACCCCTCAGATGCCACGTTCATAACTGATTGCCGCATCTGAGAGTAATAACAAAGTGTAAAAAAAAAATAAAAATCATACTGATCTGGCGCAAAATGTGATGTTGGCTGAGGCAGGTCACCACTGCGTCCAGTGATTGGCTGAGTTGACATTTCTTGACATTTCCTGTTTGTTGATCCAGAGCCAGGAAGTAGAGAGCAGCAGAGACTGGAGAGCAATGCCAAAACTGCAGGGGTGGGGGATTGGATTGTTGAGTAATGCTTTTTTATTTTTAATTTTTAACTCATTCTGGCTATGTAAAAAAAAATGCGGCTTTTGTCATTTTTATTTTTAAAAAGATCACAGCTGGGTTGGTCCTATCTTGAATGCAACTCTGCACAGGACCTTCTAATGGATCCCTCCCCATCTAGTGTGCTGCCATACAGCATACATAAACGATAACCCTACCATACTTTGACTTATTATAAATGTCACACAGTGTCATATGTTGGCCAAATAATACTTTTATACACAAGCCGTAATAACAATGTTATACACTGCCGCAGAAATAACAGTGTACAGTGCCACAGAATAACGAAATACCGCCATATAGTGCTCAGATAATACCAATATATCAAATAACAGCTCTGTGTGCTATTTCATTGCAGTAGGATGCAACTAATATTTAGATTTGTGGTGGTCACAAGCATTCCTGAAGAGCCCCTCAGTCGGCCCCTGCAGAAGGGGCCCCTTTTGTACTGTGCACTCCTGCCTGACTACCCAGGGCTTTTAATCAGAGTATATCGCTGGATTCTACATTGACCTGAATTTTGTAGGCCAAAAGCCCAGGAGAGGCAAGTCTTTTAATGTAGGTCCCATCTGTTGGAAGTCACCTTGTCTTTGGTAGATGAGCCCGACGCTATTTTGATTAAAAATGTGCACAAAATGCTTATTTTCATTTAGTAAGTTTACATTTATTCACGGTTCTAGTGTTTGCATGTGTCTTTGTACATTGCAGTGTGCAGCCACTTGTAGTCCTTGTTTGCGTTCACATTGCAGCAATGGTAGCGTGCCCCTAAACCCTTTTACTGGTTTAACTACTGTATGTATTGCTACTGGAAACAGTCAACAAGCTTGCAGTCAGACACACCCCTTACAGCTTAGGGAGAGCTCACATCACCATTATTTTTCCGTTCTTCTAACCCGTTAGAAGAACAGAAAAATAAAGAAAAAAAAAAAGGATCCTGTAAAAAAACTAATCCTGTGCATCAGTTAGGACGACCGTATTTTTCTTTCCGTGTCCGTTCCGGTTTTTTTTTGCGGACCGTATGCAGAACCATTCATTTCAATGGGTCCGCAAAAAAAAACGGAAGGTCTTCCGTGTGCATTCCGTTTCCGTATGTCCGTATTTCCGTTCTGCAAAATTCTGAGTCTTGTCCTATTATTATCCACATTACGGACAAGGATAGGACTGTTCTATTAGGGGCCGGCTGTTCTGTTCCGCAAAATACGGAATGCACACGGACGTCATCTGTATTTTTTGCAGATCCGTTTTTTGCAGACCACAAAATACATACGGTCGTGTGAATGAGCCCTTATGCACATTTGGCATCCGTTTGAGCCATTTCTGTCTGAGATCTGTTTTTTAAGATGGGAAAAAAAATCCTGCATGTAGTACTTTTTTCCTGTCTAATAAAATGGATCTCAGATGGAAATGGCTCAAACAGATGCCAAATACGCATAGCAGATGCACAGGATCTGTTTTTTTTTACAGGATCCATTTTTTCTGATGGATCAGAAGGATTGAAAAATAACGGTGTTGTAAACTGAGTTTCTATAATGTAGTGGGGAGTCTGGCTACTTTCACACCAGCGTTTTCAATTCCGCTATTGAGATTCATCATAGCATCTCAATAGCCGATGAAAACTCTTCCATTTTGTCCCCATTCATTGTCAATGGGGACAACACTGAACTGAACAAAACGGAGTGCTCCAAACTGCATTCCGTTCCGTTTGGCTGCGCTCCCATCACGGACAGAATAACGTTGCAAGCAGCATTTTTCTGTCGCGATGTGGTGCGGACATTGTGTGTCAGGACGGATCTGTTTTCTCTGACGCAATAGAAAACGGATCTGTCCCCCATTGACTTTCAACGGTGTTCATGACTGATCCGTCATGGCTATATAAGACATAACACAGCCGGATCCGTTCATAACAGATGCAGACGGTTGTATTATCGTAACTGAAGCATTTTTGCAGATCCAGGATGGATCTGCAAAAACACTAATGTGAAAGTAGCCTTAGTCGTTCCTATATTTGGATGACAGTTCAGTATAGAGCTTGGTGAAAAAATGTCACTTCAAATACTAAAAATTACCAGTGCAGGCACTGAACAAGCAGGGGGTACTGGGAGATTCAAGCTGCAGAATTGTTAACGCATCTGTCATTGCAACGATTATGGATCGGGAGATTTCTCAGTGGACTGATTGCTGTGATCACTAGAACAAAGTGGCAAAAGAGATAGGAAAGCATCATGCTTCTTTGGCTCTTTTCTAGAAGCAATATGGCCTGCAGATTACAGTCAATGACCTAGCATGCAGCATCTAAAAAACCTATTAGTGCTGACCGGAGGTCAACTTGGTTCAAGTAGTCGGAGCTCCACCAATTGGAAACTGATGGCATAGGCTAATCATACATTATATCTTCAATGTCTTAGATAAAGTCTTGTTCAGGGCATATGGATGTAATAAAGGGGAGCTACGTCTTTGAGTCAGAGTAGAGGGACAAATACAAAGAGCAGCCCTCTTTCTGGAGGACTCAACATGTCTGTCAATTACCCAGATAGCCTATTGAATCCTGCGGGTGCCATGTAACCGGCTATTTCTATTGTTCAGGAAATGTGGACTTCCTGACAGTTTCCCTCCCTGAGAACAGGAGTTTCTTCCCTGGGACTCCAGAAATTAGCTTATATCCCTTTAAATAAAACTAAGTAAAGTTGCCATTAAAGGGGTTGGACCGAATTATAAAAAAAACAAACATGAGTACTTTAAACCAGAAACAGCACCACGGGTAATGTAGCTCAACTCTATGATGCAGAAACCATGCAGAATCCGTGGACAGGAGTGGCGCTGTTTTTGGAAGAAGCCAGCCATGTTTTTCTAGCCTTGGACAACCCCTCGAGAAAACGTTATCATCAGAGAGCTTAATTCTGCACAATAATTCCCACATAGTCCTGATAGAAGAATTGTCGGCACCAGATTCTCCTCCAGTGGCTCTATATCGTACGTTGTATGGTTCCTAACTTCCTTCCTCTGCTACATCACAGAGCACTTCTCTTCAGCCGCTTGCTTCATTTCTGTGAACGTTGCCGTTGCCTTTTCCTTAATTGTGTCCACATCCATGTTCTGAATATTTTGGATATGACCAAAGATTGAGCTTTTCTCTTCCTCCTCATCTTGGTCTTCAGCCACCATTTTCTGGAGGTCTTCAGGTAGATCTATGTCATCTCCGGCCATCTGTATTTGATTGTCATCCTTTTCGCTCTAGAAAAATTAATATATACACGGTCAGATAAGGGGGAACTCCTAGACCGATCAGCTGTGGTTGAATTGATCGCTAGGGGGATCTAGGAGGCTAGGGTTCAACTTACTCTACACATGTACTCTCGGCTTGGCTGATGAGCTGATGCGTGACCCCACAGAAGTCTCCGACAAAGGCTTAACTTCTAACAAAGGTTCAAGCATGTTGAACTCTAGCATGCCTGATCCTTCTTTACCTTGATAATTGCCATCAGTAGAAAGTCAGAATACCCCCATACACATTAGAAAGTCAGCCGATACAGCTGAAAAAGGCTGGTTTGGTTGTTAGATAACTAAGAGTCTGTGTAGCCCCTTTAATCCAGGCCAGAAACCAAAATTACTCAAGACCACACACCATTGAGATATTGACAGGGTCTGTTCCACAGGATTGGCACTCAGCAAGGGGTCAAAAACAGAGCCTGGAAACCATAGGCCGGTAAGTCTAACATCTGTCGTGGGTAAACTGTTTGAAGGTGTCAGTACAGAGATCTCTCCCATCATCTATTTATCCCCAGGACTGTGATTGTGTCGAGGGGACATCTTCTGCGTCTGGAGGAAAGAAGGTTTGTACACAAACATAGAAGAGGATTCTTTATGGTAAGAGCAGTGAGACTATGGAACTCTCTGCCTGAGGACGTGGTGATGGTAAGTTCACTATAAGAGTTCAGGAGGGGCCTGGATGTATTTCTGGAGTGTAATAATATTACAGGTTATAGTTACTAGAGAGGGGTCGTTGATCCAGGGAGTTATTCTGATTGCCTGATCGGGAAGGAATTTTTTCCCCCTAAAATTAAGAAAATTGGCTTCTACTTCATGAGGGTTTTTTGTCTTCCCTTGGATCAACTTTGCAAGATAACAGACCGAACTGGATGGACAGATGTCTTTTTTCACACTTACAAACTATGGGGCACATTTATTAAGGCCCTGCACTGGCAGTGGATCCGACGAAGTTATGTAGAATTGAGTCCACTGACTGGCTGATTAATTGTTATGGACAACAAGGCCTGTTTGCATGTTTTGAAAAATCTACCATTTTGCAAATTTGGCTCCATCATGGCAAGGGAGTCAGCTATAACTTGTGGTTTAATGGTGGCATTATCACAACTTGTGGGTAACTTCATTGGGAGATTTATCAAAACTGGTGTAAAGGGAAACTGGCTTAATTGCTCATAGCAACCAATCAGATTCCACCTTTCATTTTCCAAAGGAGCTCTGGGTCGCTAAACCAGTTTTCCTTAATACCAGTTTAGATAAATCTCCATTATTGTTATTTGATTAAAATGCTGCTATATTGGGTCGTAACCAAATAAACCCCATACCTGTGGTAATCTGTATTTTTCCCTTAAATGTACCCGCACTGTGGCTCTCTCTGCTTTTCTCTGAATAAACTTGGCATCTCTTTCCATCCTACAAGACAAACAGAACAGTATTGTTAAATCCACACAGAAAATAAGTTCACAATGAGGGAGTCTTTTGTCCATCCATTGTATCGTGTCTAGTGCTGGCAGCTGCCTAAATCAGCTGATTGGAGGGGGTCTCGGGCGTCAGACCCCAACTGATCAGATATTGATGACCTATCCTGAGGACTGTGACATCACTGTGTTTATTATCCTTGTACTGTGAAATCACTGTGTTTATTATCCCTGTACTGTGACATCACTGTGTTTATTATCTCTGTACTGTGACATCGCTATATTTATCATCCTTGTACTGTGACATCACTGTGTTTATTATATCTGTACTGTGACATCATTGTATTTATTATCCTTGTACTGGGACATCACTGTGTTTATTATCCCTGTACTGTGAAATCGCTGTGTTTATTATCCCTGTACTGTGACATCACAGTGTGTATTATCTCTATACTGTGACATCACTGTGTTTATTATCCCTGGACTGTGACATCACTGTGTTTATTATCTCTGTACTGTGGCATCACTGTGTTTATTATCTCTGTACTGTGACATCACTGTGTTTATTATCCCTGTACTGTGACATCGCTGTGATTATTATCCTGTACTGGGACATCACCGTGTTTATTATCCCTGTACTGTGACATCACTGTGTTTATTAGCTCTGTACTGTGACATCACTGTGTTTATTATCCCTGTACTGTGACATCACTGTTTATTATCCCTGTACTGTGACATCACCGTGTTTATTATCCCTGTACTGTGACATCACCGTGTTTATTATCCCTGTACTGTGACATCACTGTGTTTATTAGCTCTGTACTGTGACGTCACTGTGTTTATTAGCTCTGTACTGTGACATCACTGTGTTTATTATCCCTGTACTATGACATCACTGTGTTTATTATCCCTGTACTGTGACATTGCTGTGTTTATTATCCCTGTACTGTGACATCACTGTGTTTATTATCCCTGTACTGTGACATCACTGTGTGTATTATTTCTATACTGTGACATCACTGTGTTTATTATCCCTGTACTGTGACATCACTGTGTTTATTATCTCTGTACTGGGGCATCACTGTGTTTATTATCCCTGTACTGTGACATCACTGTGTTTATTAGCTCTGTACTGTGACATCACTGTGTTTATTATCCCTGTACTGTGACATCACCTTGTTTATTATCTCTGTACTGTGGCATCACCGTGTTTATTATCTCTGTACTGTGACATCACTGTGTTTATTATCCCTGTACTGTGACATCCCTGTGTTTATTATCCCTGTACGGTGACATCACTGTGTTTATTATCTCTGTACTGTGACATCACTGTGTTTATTATCCCTGTACTGTGACATCCCTGTGTTTATTATCCCTGTACGGTGACATCACTGTGTTTATTATCTCTGTATTGTGACATCACTGTGTTTATTATCTCTGTACTGTGATATCACTGTGTTTATTATCCCTGTACTGTGACATCACTGTGTTTATTATCCCTGTACTGTGACATCACTGTGTTTATTCTCCCTACTGTGACATCACAGTTTATTATCTCTGTACTGTGACATCACTGTGTTTATTATCCCTGTACTGTGACATCACTGTGTTTATTCTCCCTACTGTGACATCACTGTTTATTATCTCTGTACTGTGACATCACTGTTTATTATCTCTGTACTGTGACATCACTGTGTTTATTATCACTGTACTGTGACATCACCGTGTTTATTATCCCTGTACTGTGACATCACATTTATTATCCCTGTACTGTGACATCACTGTGTTTATTATCCCTCTACTGTAACATCACTGTTTATTATCCCTGTACTGTGACATCACTGTGTTTATTATCTCTGTACTGTGATATCACTGTGTTTATTATCCCTGTACTATGACATCACTGTGTTCATTCTCCCTACTGTGACATCACTGTGTTCATTCTCCCTACTGTGACATCACTGTGTTTATTATCTCTGTACTGTGACATCACTGTGTTTATTCTCACTACTGTGACATCACTGTGTTTATTATCCCTGTACTGTGACATCACTGTGTTTATTATTCCTGTACTATGACATCACTGTGTTTATTCTCCCTACTGTGACATCACTGTGTTTATTATCCCTGTACTGTGACATCACTGTGTTTATTACCCCTGTACTGTGACATCACTGTGTTTATTATCCCTGTACTGTGACATCACTGTGTTTATTATCCCTGTATTGTGACATCACTGTGTTTATTATCCCTGTACTATGACATCACTGTGTTCATTCTCCCTACTGTGACATCACTGTGTTTATTATCTCTGTACTGTGACATCACTGTGTTTATTATTCCTGTACTGTGACATCACTGTGTTTATTATCTCTGTACTGTGACATCACTGTGTTTATTATTCCTGTACTATGACATCACTGTGTTTATTCTCCCTACTGTGACATCACTGTGTTTATTATCCCTGTACTGTGACATCACTGTGTTTATTACCCCTGTACTGTGACATCACTGTGTTTATTATCCCTGTACTGTGACATCACTGTGTTTATTATCCCTGTATTGTGACATCACTGTGTTTATTATCCCTGTACTGCGACATCACTGTGTTTATTATCCGTTACACACAAATAATGTGGCATTGTGCATTAGGGCTGTATCACACCAACAGATTGTCTGACCAATTTCTGTCCAATTAGACCAATAGTTGGTGTGTAGAAAAATCGATCTGTGTATGTAGTCAGCCATCTGACCAACGAATGTTCAGAAAATCTTTCAGATAATCTGTTGGTGTACTGCAGCCCTTAGATGTATAACGTGACATCACTAGTTGTGTTATCCCTGTTCTGTGATATTACTATGTGCATTACCCCTATTCTGTGAAAGCTCTGTGCATGTTACTGCTGTGACTTCATCAAAATTACCCACTCTTCACTTTTATGTCATTTTTCTTACTGTATTTTTTGTTTTTATATTTTATACTTTGGAAAATGTAAAAAAAATGTAAACTAGTCTGTTTTTCACATTTTTTTAAATAGCTCAAAGTGCAACTAAAACACATTTTTAAACTGAGCCCTTGCTCAGTTACAGTCATTTTGATATAGGGCATATATTGTTTATGGTAGACAGGGCCGGGCTAGAACCTGTGGTGTAGGTTAGTTGCATAATGCTTTTTATTTTTATTTTGTCTTCATAATTTTTATAAATTTTATAAATCTTCATAAATTTTATTTTATATGTTGTGCCCTCTATGAAATCATACATTTAACATTAGATTTTTTTTTTATTAGTCCACATTTCTCCTGTATCTGGGGCTGACATATTAGCTCCAGTTATAGGGGAACACAGCCTCCTGTTATGCATTGTAGTGCTCATCTGGGTCTGGTAAGACCCAACTGATCATGCAGTTACCCAGGACTTGGTGATCACGTGACGGTAAAAATCCACCCCTGGCTTCTCTATGGGAAGCCCAGCTGTCATTGACAACAGGCTTTACACTCCTGCATGTCTGCAATGATAAACACAGACCGCTTGAACATTTGAATTCTATGTACCGGTTAATCATCCCTTCACCAGTATTATTCCAATGCTGTAACATCATGTTGTGCATAATTGCAGTAAATGGCAATTCAGCACATTTGTTTACATGCCATTGAATGTAAAGTGCCCCCATATGGTTGCATCAGGTTAAATTCACCGATGGTAAACCTGGTGTTTAATTTTGGGAGATAATAGAATTTTTTTTTCTAGTTCATATAAAAAAATCCATAAACTCAAATATTCTGTGATATTAATAAAAAAATTAATTCAAAAATTCACATCTGGGGAACAGAAATACAGATAAAACTGCAAAAAAAAAAATGTCTGATATAAGCCTTAACTCATATTTACTCATATTATACTATAGGGAAGTCCTCTTCAAATAATAGCGCCATTTGGGCAGAGGCCAAGCTCTCGCTTAGTGTTTCTCAAGCCTAAGGAGAAGTTAAGCACTGGAACAGAATACATACAAGTCCAGCCCATGAACCCAAGTCGTGTTTAACTTTCTTCTCAAGTTTTTACCTGCACAAACAAAATGCACAGTTTTTGCCAAGTGTGTCAATGCTTAACCAGAGGCTGGGAGATGTCTCCAGCCTGGACTTCTACAGTGTGCAGTGCTGAGGGCAGATCTCTTTCACCAATCAGAGATGGTGGCTTCAGAGTAGTATCACATGGCAACTAAGGCCTAGAAGTTGTGCACTACCTTGAAGACTGAGGGGACCCAAATGGTCCTACTCTCCCTAGGACTACACATAAGGCATGATTGTTAGGACACTGTTGCACATGTTGCATTAGAGCTCACTAAAGTGAATGGAGTGGTCAGTTAGTGTATATTTGGTTGCCTTGAGGAGGAACCATTCTCTGCAGCAGCTTCCGCTCTTGCTCCTAGAAGGGGGTTCTGAGTATTATCTGGTCATAGGATGGAGTAAATACAAGAAGAAGGATTAGGACATGAGGAAACTGGCCTAACAGGTAAAGCGAAGCACCTAAGTAGCAATAATCATATTAATCACCATGATCCAATTTCTTCAGCCAAACAAAGTCTAAGAACCAAGATCCTTTAATGATATATAGATAAATCCAGCTTCCTACAGTTCTGGATGGAAAGCTTATAGGGTCTATGAGCCATAAACATGCATGTGCACGCAGCCGCAACATATAATGGTGTTACATAAACCCCCATGTTCTAATATGTCAGTGTTTCCTATCCTATCTGTGGTCGGCCCATCAAGCTTTTCAGTATTGCAGACATGGAATTTCACAATGGAAGAAGTTGGAGCACCTAGAACCCAATACGCCATACCTTGTCTATGGATAACCCATGTAAGGGTACGGCCAACGGTCAGGTTTCCTTATGCAATTTTGGAAGCCAAAATCAAGAATAGACCTTCAAAGGAGACAAAATATAAAAGGTCAGATATAACTTCTCTTTTTGAATTCACTCTTGGTTTTGTCTTCCAAAACTGCATCAAGAAACCTGACCGTGTGGCCGTACTCTAAATGTATTCAGGATCAGAGCTACAGGTGCAATGAAAATCATTGCAAATTAGGCTTATTAAAGGGGTTATCCCATGAAAAATATTCTACAGTTTTCAAACCAGAACCTGGATCTGAATACTTTCGTAATTGCATGGGTTAGCACTCCAATGGGTTAGCACTTTGGGGATAATTTGACCCTTAAAAATTTAGCATAGCCACTGAGTTATTCCATAAAATGTACCTGTATAGAACCACATGCTGTTTTTTTCTTATTTCTTTGTCCTGCTCACTGAGATGGCCGCACATGCTCAATTCCATCCTTCAACTGTCTCCTGAGCTGTGATAGGGAGAGCATGGACACGCCTCCTGAGATGTGATAGGGAGAGCATGGACACGCCCCCTTAGCTGCAGGAGAAAAGACACTCCCCTTGAGCTGTCAGCTTGATATAAATCTAGCAGAGCAATGAATGTGGAGATCTCTGGATCCATGTGAGGTACAGGGCTGGTTCTAGTTTTGTTAGAAAGAGATTGTCATGTACTATATATGATGTCTGATATTCATTTTTACATTAGCATATGGTGGGAGCAAGATAAAAAGTGTATTTTCTCAACAACCATGAAATGGAAAAACAGAAGAAAGGAGGCATTGGGGACAACATGCTTGTATTCATAAGGTAATGTTCATAGCTAAAAGTGGAATATCAGCATGACAAGTTCCCTTCAAATAGCTCACCACATCTAATTATAACAAGTGGTTTCTCCAACATCAGCACAAAATGCCCTTTTAATAACTACTGCAGTCTTACAGTATATTCAACCCCGTCATGTACTTTGCGGAGCACCCTTTTCCTGTGATGACCTGCTGCAAACGAGATGGACAGCCAGACACTAGCTTCTGATAGGGGCTACAGCCTCCAGTTCACTAATATTCTTGGGTTTGCATGTTGTAATCCTCTTCTGCAAATTCCACCAAAGTTCAAGTCAGGTGACAATCCTTCAGGACTTCTTCTGAAAGAAAACCTTGCTGGACTTTAAAGTACTGTATCCTTGGGATGAATGTCCTGTTGGAAGGTCCAATGGTGCCCAAACTTTAGTTTCCTCACAGAAGGCATACATTTTTGTCCTCATGTTTCCTTGATTTAAACGTCTTTCCATATCTCTCCATAAAACAGAATTCAGAAACTTCTATGGTCTATTTATACAACTATATGGTCTATTTATGAGACCACTTTCCTTGTGCTTTTGGGTCAGTTGAGGTGTACGGAGTTGGAGATCGGGCATGGAGACCTTCAACGTTTAGTGTGCACCTTAATGTTCAAATTGAAACCTCAGTGCCTACTGCCACCAAATCTTGCTGCAGTTGTTTTGCAGTCACTCAAAAGTTTTTCACCACTTGCCTACTCAGGAATCTGGTGGCAGCCATGATAGTTTCCTCTTTCTGCCATGTCCAGGCTGTGTTATTCAACCCCTTCATGACACAAGTACTTTTAGTACATAGTACAGCACTCTTGTACTGTTACGACCTGCTGCAAATGCAATGTATAATCAGACACCAGCTTCTGGCTACATTCCTGAGGAATCTTAGCCCATTCCTTATGGGCAATGGCCTCCAATTCACTAATAATCTTGGGCCTGTATCCTGTAACCACCTTCTTCAAATCCCACCAAAGATTATCTGCGGGCTTCAAGTCAAGTAACTGTGATAAGCCAATCCAAAATCATCCAGGACTTCTTCTTAAACCAAGCCTTGGTGGACTTTGAGGTATATTTGAAATCATTGTCACGTTGGAAGGCTCAATGATGGTCAAGCTTCAGTTTCCTCACAGAAGGCATGACATTTTCTCCTAGGATTTCCTAATATTTGATTACATCCACCTCAGAACATCACTGAGTCACTGCCATGCTTAGGCACAGAATTCTTTTAATGGTATGCTTCATTCTTCCTCCTCCAGACATATCACTAGGCCAGTTTTTGGTTCAGTAGCAGAGTATTTGGAGTTCAGGCATGAAGACATTCAACGTTTAGTATGCGCCTTTTTTTTTGGGTGCCTGTCTCCACAGGAATCTGATGGCAGCCAATGATAGCTTCCTCTATCTGCTGTGTCCAGGCAGTCTAGCCTGTGTTCCTTTAACTTTGAACTTGAGAACTACACTTACAGCTTTAACATTTAGGGTATTTTATGTATTTTATATCCTTTTACTTGTTTGTGCAAGGCAGTGACGTCTTCTTTTAACTTTTTGGACCACTCTTTTGACTTAGGTCTCCACAGACCACTTACGCATCCATTGACTTGAATGTGTCTATTATCACATAAGCAGCGGGTCTGTGGTGAAACCACAGAGGCATGCCATATTTTGTCCGTGAATATGGATCTCTCACGCACATTATAGTCTATGGGTCTGTGAAAACCGCAGACACAACTTCAAACAATGTTTCATTTGGCCCGTGGTTTTCAGGGACCATTGGTAGGAAATAGTCTGGAAATTTAATTTCAGCCTAGCAGTGTCCATGGAATACGGATGATATACAGAGGGCAAAAAGTGGACACACGGACCAAACACAGATCCTTCATGGGCATCTTTATGGATAAACCACTGACCATGTTGTGATGGGGGTTATCACGGATGTGTAATAGAGGCCTAAGCCATATTTCTAACATGCAATGAAACATCACAGTCAACTATTGATTAGCCAGTTCAGACATCTGATGCAACTAATGAAGCTCTTGTGACAACATCTAACTTGCAAATGTGTGCTCTTATGAGAGAAGAAGAAGCCCAGATCACCTCTGTTGAAAGCTCATAATCCCCCATGTGCAAGAAAGCATGAAAGTGCAACACAGGGTATTATGATGAGATCTATCCCTAGCCTTCTGCTAAAGGAGGTCCCACCACCTCCTAAACCTACAAGTTAGTATGGCCTACAACATAAAGAACCAATGGCATCCACTTCCCAAAGCTTAGGAAGGCCTGTATGTGCCCTGTCTAGTCTCCCACTCAAGTATCACCTACAGTAGGGTTCAAATGTCATGGTGGTTTCCTCAGAAGGGAGGACCAAAAAGCCAAGAAACCAGATCCACACTATTCCAGATCTTCAAGAGTAGCAGCACAGGGTCATGGCACCCTAAAATTTGCCAGAAAGCTTGGGCACAATTACTGAAATGTTTGATCTACCTACCTCAGTTGAGGATACCCAATGGGTTAGAACTTGGGGATAAGTTGACCCTTGAACTTTCAAACGACTCAACTAGAGATGAGTGAGTCAATTTTTTAGAAATTCAACCTGATTTTTATTTTAAGTCTGGTTCGTTAGAAGCAGAATTTCTTGAGATTTGATTTATGCGTCTGGAGGAAAGAAGGTTTGTACACAAACATAGAAGAGGATTCTTTACAGTAAGAGCAGGGAGACTATGGAACTCTCTGCCTGAGGAGGTGGTGATGGTAAGTTCACTAAAAGAGTTCAGGAGGGGCCTGGATGTATTTCTGGAGGGTAATAATATTACAGGTTATAGTTACTAGAGAGGGGTCGTTGATCCAGGGAGTTATTCTGATGCCTGATTGGAGTTGGGAAGGAATTTTTTCCCCTAAAGTGGGGAAAATTGGCTTCTACCTCACAGGGGTTTTTTGCCTTCCTCTGGATCAACTTGCAGGATAACAGGCCGAACTGGATGGACAGAGGGCTTTTTTCGGCCTTATAAACTATGTTACTATGTAGATGATTCTGACCCAAAACAAATTTTAGCAAATTAGTTCATCTCTATACTCAACCTCCAGGCATCAATCAGGTGATCCTGAGTTTCCTACAGGTGGCACATAAACCAGACTGTGCCCACCAAGGTCTAAACCACCATGTAGAATGGATCTGTTCAGTCTTAATGGCCTCCATGATAGCTACTGATAAATAGACATGGTCTGGCCCAACACCACCTCCTTCCTCTTGTCCCTTCTCCTCCTATTGTGTGACACAACCCACATACTGTAGTGACAATTTCTGTACTTCCTGCCCTCTCCACTAGTTGGCATATCCTACATCCTCCTAGTTGGTGAGTACTATGAAAGGTTATATATAATGAGTGGAGCATGACTTATTTCAAGGGTTATTGATCTACACCTGCATGCTGTGCAGATGCAGCAGAGCTGATTTTTTCAGTTAATGTTTTATGGCTCCATTACAGCTAAAGATCTCTGTAGTTAGATAATATAGTAAAACCACAAATAACACATCAATATATCACCTGTGTCAAATGACAAAGTCAGCCCTGCGCTGGCAACCTTCTGAAATAACAGAGATGATTCATTTCAACAATGCAAATCACAAGTGGTATTTCAATTTCGATGGCAACGATCAAATTTGATAAAGTACTTACAATATCTTTAGTAAATTTTATGGAACGCTTCCCATAGTCTTGATAAGGTAGACTTAATAGTTCCGATGTAGCAGTCCCTGCTTTGTTATTTGATTGCAGAATAATAAATTTAACTCTACTACACCAGGCAGCCCTAGAACTACTACATTTGTATATGGCTCATACTCACTTCTCTTCCACTAGTTGCCTCTGATACTCCTCATACTCCTCCCGGGTCATCCCTTGGGCAGCTGCCGGGTCAGACACATCACCACCTTCTTTCTTCTCCTCGCTTGATTCTCCAAATCCAAAACTCTTCAAGGGGTTGCCCACCATGCTCTTGATTAAGAACGCCATGTCGCTGCCTATCCCACCATACAGAGAGAACAGGAATAGAGTCAGGCAGGGGAGATGTGTGCAGCAGTACCAGCTGGTCAAGGGCACGCTGTCACCGGGAACTATATGCCAAAAATGGTTTGTCAGCCATAATCTGGATTAGCGGGTGAACTGCTACGGACTGAGGCAGATGGTTCAGATTACTTCAAAAATCATTAGATGCAGCTGCCTACTTTCCATAATAATACCTTAAGCTAATTTCCAATCAAAGTGTATGATATCCAAGGAGGAGTATTAAAGTTGCAGACTTCATTCACAAAAAAAAATGTCGAAAATGAATTTTTAATATTCATTTTAACTGAAAATCCAAATATTCCTGTCCTTGGCTCAACCTCTGCTGTTCTGCAGTTGCATAGGCCTCATAGAAGGCTTTAGGGTCTGCCCTGCTGTAACTCCATTTGCCTCTTCTGTTAGTTCCCATAGGAATGCAGCATCTCACTGAAAGCTATGTTACCAAGGTATTCTCATGGAATGGTGGGAGTTATAGTCTTGCATCAGCTGGTAAGCTCCAGGTTGGAGACCATTGTTATATCCTGACAACGTCATATAGCAGAAGCGTGGCACAAAGGGCACATGGCTTGGGGGTATCCACAACCCTTCCTGCTCAGGTCTTATCTTCTGAACCAATTATGGCGGACCAGGAAAACTGGTAGCTGAGTAGTGTTTGTTGTCTTGCCCTACACCTTGTAGGCTGAAGGCAAATTCCAGTTTGTAGCCGACCATGCATCCCTTTTCCAAACAACGGGCCAAGTAGTCACTCATTACACAAGTGGCGTACACATTTCTCATTTCTAGGACCCCAACTTCTCACGAAAAGCAGCATCCCCTAATTTCCCTTCAGTGGAGATGTATATGTTCAGATGTAAGTGTAAAGCTGTCCATACCCTAGAGCAGTAGTGGCGAACCTATGGCACGGGTGCTGGAGGTGGCACTCAGAGACCTCTCTGTGGGCACCGATGCCCTGGAAAAAGTCTAAGACGTTCCAATACGCCTTAGACTTTTCCCGCCATTTTTCAGTGCAGGGTTCACTATGAACAGCACAGGCACTGAATGTAGGCAGGTTATTATAGCTAAATGATAAAATACATGGAAGATATACTGTACTGGACTGTAGTATTCAGGGTAAATTGCTATGTTGGCACTTTGTGATAAATATGTGGGTTTTGGGTTACATTTTGGGCACTCAGTCTGTAAAAGGTTTGCCATCACTGCCCTAGAGATACTTTCAGAAATTGGCTTCTGGGAGGTGTTGGGGTGCGGCATGCCTTGGGCACCACAAAATGTTTTTGCAAGTATCAATGTGCCCCCTCACCATACGTTTGGACCAGGGATGTACATATAAATCACTGGGCCCCATAGCAAGAATCTAAATTGGGCTCCCATGCCCAGTGGCGTACGTAGGAAAGTAAGGGCCTCATAGCAAAGATCAAACCAGGCCTCCCTTTTCAATGACCATTTGGACATTTTTCCACTGCTTCATTTGCTAAAAGTTGTTCCTTTAGAGCAGGCATCCCCAAACTGCGGCCCTCCAGATGTTGCAAAACTACAACTCCCAGCATGCCCGGACAGTCTACAGCTATCAGCCTACAGCAGGGCATGGTGGGAGTTGTAGTTTTACAACAGCTGGAGGGACGCAGTTTGGGGATGCCTGCTTTAGAGGGTAGAGTCCTGACCAAGTTTTCACCTCCAGTAGAAGAGGAGATAATCCCAACTAAGAATGGGCCCCCTCTTGCCCTGGGCCCCATAGCAGTCGCATGGTCTGCCTCTATGGTAGTTGCGGCCCTAGTTTGGACGCTGAGGCTGAGTCTGATGATGCGGCGCCACACACAGTCATTCTTCAGTGGCGGAAGACGCCCAGGCGATTTGTCTATTTTTCTAGAAGTCTGGGAGCCTTCAGAAAATTCTAGGAGAGTTGGCAACTAGGGACTTTAGATGACTGAATAAAGCCAATGTAGTTCTTTTTCTGTTGGTCATCGGTGCCTTTTCATGACACTAAAAAGATTGACAGATGGTGACTGATGGTAGGTGTGTTGCCACATACGGTCTATCGTGTGAATTCCCTTTAATTTGTATGTGCCAAAACTCTGAAAAAAATTGCAGAGGTTCATCAGCCTAAGCCACCTTTTATTTGTTGCTCTGTGGTCCAGTTCACGTGCCCATTGTAGACAATTTTAGTGGTGGACACATTTTTAAGAAATTTGTGATACAGTCACTTTTCTTTGTAATTGGACCAGGCAGGCTAGCCTTCACTCAACATATAGATCAATGAGCCTTGGGCACTATAGATTCTGTTCATGGTTCACCAGTTATCCATCCTTGGACTACTTTGGTACAGTAGGTGTTGACATAACAATTTGTATCTTGTTAAAGTAGATCAGATCCTTATGCTTGCCCATTGGATCAACTGAAGACATGTCCCTTTTTCACTAAATTTCTTAATGAAATATAATATAAGCAATAAATTATGTAGAACAAACAATAATTGGTCATGAATTATTAATCACTAAAAATATTGGTAGGTGTTAAAAAATTTAGTGAAATAAATTAAAATAAGTAATCCAGGGTGTCACGATTGGGCATACATGACAAGCCACAAGGGACACTCTGGCATTCATGACCTTGGATGTGACTGTAAGGATGAACTCGGCTTGCACCCTCACCTAATGCATTAGGCCACTAAGGAGTGAAGTGACCCCCAAACATAACCGCACAGCCACATACGATGCCAGCATCCATCAGTACGGCCACTGGAAGGCTCCAGTTACAGATGCACAGTACGACATTTCTAAAGGGTCAGCTAGCCTTACAACCCTCCTCTTAGTCATGTGACAAGAGGCTGGCAAAAGTGGAAGGTTGTATGGCATAATTCTAATTTGAGATAAAACTTTTAGGTATCTCTTAGAAGGCTAATATGATTGACATGTTTTACAGGATATTTTTTCCAACCCAGCCAAACCAAACTTGAATGTGAAATATTAATCCTTTCAACCAATATGTAATTCAGTAGGTTTCCTAAGGCCGAAAATCCTGGTGTTTAAGACTAAAGAAACACCCCAGTTAGTTGATCATAAGTAATTTTTTTTTTCAAAACATGAATTATGACAAGGCTGCTTTTGAAATGTATCTTCTGGTCTGGGCTCCTCATCCCAGGATCGGCTGGTATCATCTGTGGCTGCATTAATTCCACTAGCACCTCTATGGTAACTGGCAAGGAGTTGTCTTGAGTGTGCAAACAACTTAAGCCGCCCCGTGCCACAGTGAAATACAGTACCAGCAAAGTGTATGAGATTAGACAAATCCAATGTTACACTTTGCTTTTTTTTGTTAGGTGTGGAAATTGACCTGACGCGCTGATTTTGAAATCTTCAGGATATCTATTGTTGCGTTTTTCTTGTGTGGATTTCACCCTTTTCAATGGAAGGGTGAGATCTGCGGAAACTGAGAAAAATGAGATAAATAAATAGGATAAGAATAGGACATGTTCTATATTTTTGCGGGGCCACGGAACAGAAGTATGCAGACAGAACACGGGATTTCGCGGCCCCGTTGAAATGAATGGGTCTGCATCCGTTCAGCAAAATTGAGGAACGGATGTGGACACAAACATAAGCTCCTGTGAATGGGCCCTAAATCTGCACCACGTTCGGGGGCATGTAGGTAGCCATTGGCATGTGGATGCCTCAAGGCACGTGCTAAACCATCAATGCAATCAGCTTAATCACAGATCTGTAGAACGGCTATTTTTAGAGTCTGTATAAGCGGCGGCGTTTCCTTAATTCCATCATTTGCATTAGTTGCTTTCTAATTTAATTACTCGCTGTTCCCAGAAAGTTGTGGATATTCTGTAATCCCAGATTATCAGCGATCATTTCAAAGAAATGAAATCAACACAAGCAGAGGCAAACAAATGGATTGTTCTCACTCATCGACAGTACGCTTGATCCTGGCAGCGATTTTGTGGATTCATCAGAAACATTTGACATCTTGCACTCTGTGTATTACAGCCGCTCTATATGGCTGGAATCATTGGACAAATACTGTACTCGTAAGGAATTTTGCATTGTTCCGTTGCTCTGTTATGCCTTCTGGAAATGTATGACTATATAGACTGTTCTACTATGTTCACACAAGGCAGATTTGTTGCAGAAATATCTGGGATTATAAATTAGTTTAATGCAACCAGATGAACAGACCGGCGGCAGAAAAGTGTGCAGCAAGTGTGCCATGTGTCACCATATCTGAAATGAGAAACTTGCCCCATTATGTGTTCTTTCATATGAGCAGATAAATTGACCTTAAAGGGGTTTTCCGAGTTTCCTATATTGATGGCTTATTACTTGAATGGAATGGATCAGTTCTAATGTAGATATACACGCCACAGTCTCTTCAACTGGTTGCTCGTTGAGGTTGCCAGGAGTCGGACCCCTGCCATTCTGTTAAACTGGACAACCCCTTCAACAAGCACAGTGCTCTGTTCACATTGGTCTTCTAGTCCGTTTTGGCAGAATTTGGTTGCTCCCTAATAATTAGAATTACATCTTCTGGAAATATGTGAACCCTTGAATTTAAAAATCTGTCCCTCTCCCTTTCGCAGCAATCACCTCCATCAAATTGTTTCCTGTAGCTGCAAATAAGGTTTCCACAATGCAGAGGAGAAATTGTGGACCATTCCTCCCAGCAAGTGTGTTTCAGTTGATCAATATTTCTGGGATACCTTACATGCACAGCGCTCTTCAGCTCATGTCACAGCATTCAGTAACCAGAACATGGACACTTTCCTTTTCTCGCAATTGTAAAAAAAAAATAGCCTGATCCGAAGTGTCAGAGTGAAGAGATTAGACTAAATCAATTATACACTCATTGACCAAAAAAAAATCCAACACCAAAAAGAAGTGATTACATTAGAGCAAAAGGAGAAGTTTATTGGGGAAAATTGAACAACTGGATCCCGTTGAGCGCCTCTAGCATGGATACAGGATGAGATACGGCCTCTAGCATGGATACAGGATGAGATACGGCCTCTAGCATGGATACAAGAGGAGATACGGCCTCTAGCCTGGATACAAGAGGAGATACGGCCTCTAGCCTGGATACAAGAGGCGATACGGCCTCTAGCCTGGATACAAGAGGAGATACGGCCTCTAGCCTGGATACAAGAGGAGATATGGCCTCTAGCCTGGATACAAGATGAGATACAGCGTCTAGCATGGATACAAGATGAGATACGGCCTTTAGTCTAGATACAAGATGAGATACGGCCTCTAGCATGGATACAAGATGAGATACAGCCTCTAGCATGGATACAAGATGAGATACGGCCTTTAGTCTGGATACAAGATGAGATACAGCCTCCGGCCTGGATACAAGAGGAGATACGGCCTCTAGCCTGGATACAAGATGAGGTACGGCCTCTACCATGGATACAAGATGAGATAATGTCCTCTAGCCTGGATACAAGATGAGATACGGTCTTTAGCCTGGATATAAGATGAGATACAGCCTCTACCATGGATACAAGATGAGAAACGGTTGGGTATAAAGGCATACAGGTTCCTGGTATCCTGCAGCACATTTGCCCACAGCTGGGCCTGTAGATCCTGCAAACTTGTAGGTTAGTGAAGCTGGTGTCTCTGCTGGTCCTATAAATGCTGGATGGAAGATAAATCTTGGACCGGGCAGCCAAGGAAGTGTTGTAATCTGGAGGAGACATTCCTGGGAAACCCTTGCTGCGTGCAGGCGAGAATTACACTGCTATAAAAAAATGCCAGTTGTAAGCCCTGCCATGAGAGGAACACATGTGGGGGCAGGATGTCCTGCACATATCACTGAGCTGTTAGTGTCCCTCCTATCACTACTAGGGGTGACCGACTGTTATATGCAATGCCTCCCAGATCAACAAACCAGTTGGGACAGTGTGTTACTCCACAGCAAAGACAGGATTGAAGCTCTCACGAGGCCTCACAATGAACCTGGATTTGTTACTAAAGATGATACCAGGTTTCTCATTCATGAAACCACTGCAAATGAAGGCGACAGTGGCTGGCTGTCAATGACAAGACACATAATGGGTCCCATGACACCAATTTTCCTTCTGCTAAGCTCCTGAAAATGATCCGGGCAGAGACAAAGGTGTGTAATGAAGGTGACACCTGTCTGGATGGTGGACAGCAAAACTGTGGTAGCTGCTTGTGCTTGACGGTGGGTGCAAGATCTTCACTGCTGGTGGTCTGTCTGGGTCTTCCAGAAGGGTGGCCACCATGTGTGCTCACCCTCATGTAATCACAGCTCTCAACGCCTCCTAAAACCTAGGTCTGAACAGCCTACATGGTGAGAAATTCATCAAAACGCCCATCCTGCTTCTCTCAGTCCAGTGATGTGTACCCTCTCAAAGTGTCAACTGGACCAAATGTCATCAAGTTGGTCATTGAGGCATTTCTACCTGTCAATGATCTCACACGAAATTGTACACTGTCCATATGTAGCCCCTGAGAGCCTTTTTATAGGGCAGCGGAGGAAGCACTTTAACTCCTTCTTGTGGCAAGACCCAGTGTCTAATCAGACCTCACCTTTTACATATCATAGCCTGGGATATAACTGCATGCCGAGTTCTGCAGCAAGCCAGTGTGGTATATTTATTTTTTTTGTCAGTGAGTAATTTTAAAAACAATTCAAGCCCCAAACAAATTCATACTTTCTTGAATTTATTTTTTTGTTAAAAATAACCTATTTTGCCACAATCACCATTCAAACGCAGCAGTGACACCGCCCTACTACTGGAACACTGGTTGCATTGGGCAGTGGCAAATATTCCAAGCACAATCAAGTGAATGATGTGTGTGGAGATAACTCAAAGATATATTTTTATGCTCTCAAATTTAGACAACATTAAGGCCCCATTTACACTACTGCATTATTGCGGACCCGCAATAATACGGGGGCCGCCCGGCCTGTGCTCGGAACACACACCGTGCGGCCCCATTCAAAATACCTATACTTGTCCGTGAGTGGGGACAAGTATAGGACATGTTTCATCTGAGCCGCGGCACGGAGCTAGCTCCATAGAGGTGAATGGGGCCGCATCTATTCCGCAATATTGCGGAATAGATACGGCCACATTCACACGGTCGTTCACACGGACCCCCGCCGATCTGATATTGATGACCTATCCTGAGGATAGGTCATCAATATATATAACTCGGAGAACCCCTTTAAAGGGCTTCTGTCATCAGGAACATCGTTATTAAACTGGCTGACTTTAGATGTGTGCTAATGGCAACTGAAGCTAACAGTCTTTGTCCCTATGTTCTATGTGCCTCAATTTTTGTGAAAAAATGAACTATTATTTTATGCAAATGAGCCTCTAGGAGCAATGGGAGTGTTGCCCCTACTCCTAGAGGCGGAGTTCTCCCTCTTCAGGCCACACCCTCATCATGTTGATTGACAAGGCCAAGCAGGATGATGTGAACACTGCCTGGCCCTGTCAATCAACATGATGAGGGCGTGGTCAGAGGAGGGAGAACTCCACCTCTAGGAGTAGGGGCAACACCCCCTTGCTCCTAGAGTCTCATTTGCATAAAATAAAAGTTCATTTTTCACAAAACAGAGGCATATAGAAAGAAGGGACAAAGACTGTTAGCTTCAGCTAACTAGCACATGTCTAAAGTCAGCCAGTTAAATAACCATGTTCCTGATGACAGAAGCCCTTTAAAGGGGTTCTCCTGGAATTAGGAAAACTGAAAATAAATATTACTTGATTATAAATATATTCCTAAATACCTTTCATTAGATATAATGGCTAATTTGGCTGGGGAAACAATCATTAGGAGAAATAAAATGGCAGCCGTCCTATTAATACACACAGAACCTGTCCTAATCACACAGGAGGACAAGTTACTTCACAACACTGAGATAAAGAGCTGCCTCATCCTCCTCTCTGCTCTGCTTGTCAGGGATTATAATCCTGAATACAGTTTAATATGATCTTCAGCTGAATCTCTGTAGGAGTGAAGTTCATGAGGAGACATGAAGTACAGAGAGAACGGACAGGACAGACTGGTAATGGAAACTGCATATAAGAGCTGCTGCTCATTAGCCCCACCTCCTCTCTGTACTTCATGTCTCCTCATGAACTTCATTCCTACAGAGATTCAGCTGAAGATCTTATCATCTGTATCCAGGATCATAATCCCTGACAAGCAGAGAGGAGGATGAGGCAGCTCTTTACCTCAGTGTTGTGAAGTAACTTGTCCTCCTGTGTGATTAGGACAGGTTGTGTGTGTACTAATAGGACGGCGGCCATTTTATTTCTTCTAATGATTGCTTCGCAGACAAAACGATCCATTATAACTAATGAAAAGTATTTGGGAATATATTTCTAATAAAGTAATATTTAAGTATTTTCCTTTTCTTAATTCCCGGAGAACCCCTGGGTCATCCAGCCTAGAAGCCAATGCCACAGTGGTCCGCATTCGAGTCCGATTATGTAAAAAAAGAAAAATACTCATTACTCCTGCTGCTCCAGCATCACTGCCCTGCTCCCAAATGGACCACAGCTTGTTCCACTGACTGCTATGGCCACTAAATGGCAGATCATTGGAAGTGACCAAAACAGCCATGCCCCCACTACCACCCTGACCAGTAGGTTCCAGTTTCTGATAAAATAAGCCAAGAAAACAAAGAGAACGAACATTAGCACAAATTAATGTATACAATGGAGATTTGCACCCAGAAATTTCTGTAATACAGAGTACATTTTGACACCTGGTTTCTTAAAGAGGATGTCCAAGCTTAGAAATATACAGCTGCTTTCTTCCAGAAACAGCGCCACTGCTTAAAGGGGTTGTCCAAGTTATGAAAAAAAAAATGTATAGTACTGGAAATCTGATGGGCAGCAATATATAACTAAGTTAAGCAAGTTTTAGGCAAAAAAAAAAATCTATATTTCCTCATTTCCCTGGTTCTCTTCTGGTCTTTGTTTACATGCAGTAATAACAATCTCTGCCCCTCCCCCCCCCAGCTCTGCACAGGGAGTAAATACAAGTGCTGCCCTGAGTGACATGTCTGCCTGCTGGAATACTCTGCAGCATGTTGTATGTGTAGGACTACAAGTCCCAGCTGTACAATGACACTGCTGATACACACAGGATATTCCCCCTACCTTCTTTGTTCTTTGCATCTCCTCCAGATCAGCTCCGGTGTCAGCTTTGTGTCTGTAGGGTGAGGAGGGCAGATCCTGTGTCTCTTTACATCTGCAGCTGCTGTTGTAAAGCCCTCAGTATGTTCTGGCTGAAGGGGTTAATGTTTTAACTGAAAGAATCCAGGGAGAGAGCAGATAGCAGCCCGGCAGAGCAGGGGGGGGGCGTGGCCAGCACAGTGACGTCTGGTGTACAGGCTCTGTGCACGAATATAAGATTAGCAGGGAGGCAAGCTGACATCACAGGTCATGTGACCCTGAGTAAAATCTGATAAACCAGCACCTTTAGAAGCAGAAAGTGTATGGAAAAGCTGTTGTATTTGACTAGTTAGAAACATACAAAGGACAAAAAAAATAACTCAGACAGCCCCTTTAGGCTCCATTCACACGTCCTGTTTTTCTTTCCTGATTCGATCCTGATCTGGATCCATTCATTTCAATGGGTCCTGAAAAAATCTGGATCGAATCAGGAAAGAAAAACAGGACGTGTGAATGGAGCCTAAAGGAAGCAGAGCTGCAATACTGGACACAACCCATAGCCAGGAATCAGCAAAAAGAGCAGCCATGTTTTATTGTAATCCTGTACCAACCAGGTCCACAAAGTGCAACTTCTGGCACCAGTTTTATATGCAAACTGCTCAGGGTCTAGGTCATTGGGACTTGTAAGTCCAGCATATAAAGGTAATTGCTGTACATTTTCCACAGTGGTTAAAAAAAAAGTGGAGACAGAACATTTTTCTGAACACAGAGATGAAATGTATAATTAAGGCAGCAAAAAGGACATTAAACAAACACATTCAGGACTTGCCTATATTTGATGTTCCACAGTCAGCAAATCAACCTTGACATTAATATTACAATTGTGAGTGTGTTCTCCAAATCCTCTACATAGAGAGAGTTACATGATATAATTCTGGTTTCCTGCAGCCACCACTAGGGGGAGCTCAGGAGCTTACAGCATACAGTTCCATTATTAAGTTCAAAGACTATGCAGTGTGTGCCCCCTAGTGGTGACTGAATGTTATTATTTAACTCTAGGCCTATGCAGGCAATTCAGAATTCAATAGCGGAAAAAACAAACTTCAGACCACTATAAAGATAATTAAAATTTAGGACGAATTTAGATTACAAAAAAAAAAAAAACAAGACTTTCTACGGTGGATATTCACATTAATGCAAAACTTGAATCAAAAACTGCTTTGTAGATCTCACTGCAGCGGTACAGAGGTGATCTCAATCTTGTACTTTCACAGTAGCAGTGCATTCAAGTTGGCACATCACTAATACCTCTGGCTGCTGTAACTGTAACACATCTAGCTGTTGTAACTGTCCAGTGGGGCGCATACAGCAGGATTCAAAAATATTGAGGGAAATTTTCACACAAGATTGATAGACATTAGAAGGCTTCTTTGGATTTTCATTGGTTTGAACCGATAGTTTTCACCTTGTAGTTCTTGGCACAAGTGACTGACACCAGCACTGGGGGGGTGCGGAGACCGGTAACACTTTTTTTAGCGATAATACTGGACTTAGGGCGTTTTACATGTTATAAATAAAGCTGCCGAGCCATGAAATAAAATTATATATTTGCTTTAGATTTTATGTATTTTTTTCCAGTTTTTGGTTTATTGGAGTCGACTCCATTCTGGTTACCACAGTCAACTTACCAAGACTCGTACAAACGGGACTGCAAAGGACTCTAGCAAACCCCGCCCAAACATTCCCATTTTTGAGAGGTCCTCAGGGGCGGGATTAAATGTTCCAGCTTTCAAGTTTTAACTGTAAGTATGCCACAGCCCTGTCCAGAGTTTATTTTACTAGCACGTGTACTAAACGCCACACATGTAATATAAATGTATTTATATGTTAATATATCTACTATAGGCTACAGGAGACAGTGTATTCACCTAAATACAAGACCCTGGACGTAACCATGGCAACCAGAGTGGACATCTCCATTACAAATTTTTCTCTTTATTTTTTTTACATTCCATGACTAAACAACTTTATTTATAATATTAAAAAAACAACCCCTTTAAAATACTCAATATCTCAAGTGGTTTTCTCCAGTCAAAATGTTATATCAAAAGAGAAAAAAAAAAAAAATAATCATCCAATTTACACAGAAATTACCATCCGATGAGGACATTTAGGGTGAATTAGGCCTCTTCAACAAGGAGGGGGGTGGGGAAATTTGCCCTGAGTTATAAAGGGTTGAACGCATAAAATAAACAGACCAAATGTTAACGTGACCGGAGAGTTCTCCTAGAGACAAATTTTAAAAAATAGATAAAAAAAAATACTTCTCTTTTTCCTCCCATCCCCCACATCTATGGCCATTCTTCAATAAACAGAAGTTCTCTTTTCTCATTTCCCGAAAATTCAATAATTTAATCTAGACGCGCAATACTAAAAAGTCCCTCATGCCGCGTACATATGCCAGGCAGAGCGTGGTGGTCGCATACAAAGTGGCAGGGCTCATCAAAAGAACTTCTTGGCTGCAGCTTCTTGCTGACTTCTGCAAAACAAAGAGAAGATGGTTAATCAGCTGCGATACCTCTAGTACGGCTTAGGGGGGGCGCTACACACAGACATAACGCAGTGTCCCTCGAATCTAGTGAAGGGATATTCAGTTCCTGGCCGCACAAAATTCTCAACGTCCAAGACCATTGCAACGAAAACCTGTGACATCATGGGTTTGTGTCTCACACAGGGCAGGGGAGACAATGTGTGTCCTCCCTGCATTTCCCTACTTACAAACCCCAGCTAGTACTGATCTCATGGGCAGTTGCCACTATTATGTATGATCTGTATATGGGGAAATGCAGGGGGGACACAGGAAAGAATTACGTTATGGGGAAAGTTGAAGGAAATCTGTCACATGGATCATCGCCAATAAAGTAAAACTATTCCCATGTACAACATAACACCTCCTTCCCTGATGGCCTCTTTGTATGATATGCAAATTAGGCAGTAAGGTGCCCAGAGGGGCGTTATTTTCTTTCAATGGTGCCCAGGCCCGCCCTCCAGCACAGCTCAAGCACGCCACTCCTGAGCTAAGACGCTACATCCCCATCAGCACTGTTGCTGGCCCTCCCCCTGCTATGTCACTGACGCGATGTAACGCCGCCCACACTTGCCTTCACGTTGGCAGAGAAATCTTTCGCAGGCGCAGTAGCGAAGGCTGCCTGCGCGCTTCATGTCAGCCTCAAATGTGTCACTGGGCATGCGCCTGCGCAAGATTTCCTGGAGTGTGGGCGGAGTTACCTCGGGTCAGTCAGGTAGCAGGGGGCGGCGGCAGTGGTGCTAATGTGGATGTGGAGCCTCAGTCCAGGAGAAGTGTGCTTGGCCTCTGCTGGTAGGTGGGCCTGGGCACCGGATGGGGGCGTTCCTGGGCACCATTGAAAGAAAATAACGTCCCTCTGGGCACCTTACTGCCTAATTTGCATATCATACAAAGATGATTTTCACAAGATACAAAACAAGAAACGCCAAATGAAAGGTACAGGGAAGGAGGTGTCATGTTCTACTGTACATGGGAATAGTTTTACTTAAATAGTGATAACCAACGTGACAGATTTCCTTTAAAAAAAAAAAATCATACTAAATACCAAAAGGGAAAAATATGCCGTATCTCCTTATTTTGATAATTTAAAGGGTTTCTGTCACCAATTTTTTTCGGTATGAATCAGGCTGACAGAGATGTGCTAATGTCACCTGATTCCAAATATATATCTGTTTTATTTACTGGTGCCCCCATTTTTATATAAAATGAACTTTTATTTTATGCTAATAAGGCCTCTAGGTGCAAGGGGCGTTACCTCTGCTCCTAGAGGCTCTGTTGATTGACAGGACCAGGCAGAGAAGAAACACTCCATTCACCATAGCTTGCAAGGACCTTCAATGATGTCATGACCATGTGATCAGTCACATGGTTTAGGAGGAGACAGGTTGTTTGTGTGATCCTAAACCATGTGACTGATCACATGGTCATGACATCATTGAAGGTCCTTGCAAGGTATGGTGAATGGAGTGTTTCTTCTATAGGACAGAATGGCCCTAGAAAAGCCTATATGGTCTGCAAAAACGGACAAAAATAAGACATGTTCTATCTTTTTTGCGGAGCCACGGAATGGATATACGGATAGCACATGGAGTGTATAAAGGGAAATGCAGGGAGGATACAGGTCATGTAATCCTTGCACCCCACATCCACAAAATAATCAGGAAAAAAAAAATAAAAAATGATGAAACTTCCTCCTCCATCTCCTGAATTGCGGAACGGATGCAGACAAAAATATACGGTCGTCTGAATGAGCCCTTAGGACCTGTTCGTTTTTTCCTGGGAAGCGACTCCGAATAGGTAAAAACTCAAATACTTGCACTAGTAATTTCACCCCTCAACCCCTTCCCTGCTCTTGGCCCGGTTCCTGCCCAGTTAGACCTCATGCACACTCCTCAAACCGCGGATCCGGAAAATATGGATGCGGTCTGTGTGCCATCCGGGTTTATTTTTTGCGGACCTATTGACTTCAATGGGTCTGTGGTCTGCATTCTGCAGACATATTCTCTCTTTGTGGAATGGACATACAGATGGAGAACACAGCAGTCATGTTTTTCTGACCCTGGACAACCCCATTAACCCCCTAACTGTTCTGCCCCAGTCCAGCTTGGGCGGTGTTAAAAGTAGCTAACTGGAGGGGGGAGGGCTGCTTTAGATGGTGATATCTCTTCATTGGTAGCAGCTAGAAACATACAACTGATCTTGTCTTAAAGTTGACAGTCCGGGCATACAACTGACAGCTAAAGAAACAGAGGAGAAATCACTGCTAGAAATCAAGTCGGGAATAATCGCGAGTGAAACCTGTTTTTACTTTAATTTTCAGCTGCATTCACAGCATCAGTGATATCTTTCTCTGTCCTGAACATGCTTTTTGGTATTTTCTGAAAGCTTGGAATGTCAGCTTTCAAACAAGACCAGTTGCATGTTTCTAGTTGCTACCATTCAGGAGGTAGCAGCATCTAAAGCAGCCCTCCCCCCTCCAGTAAGCTACTTTTCCCACTGCTGGAGCTCCACTCTGGCAAAACAGTTAGGGGGTTAAAACATATTGGGTGACTAATTTATTAAAATGGCGCAGGTGACATGATCCATCAGGCAGATCTCAGTAGACAGACAAGACCCTTTCCTGGTTGCAGTACATGTTAATAAGTTTGGCGTATTTAATACTCCTCTTGGTCCCCAAATCCACATAAAAGATCTGGTGCCCTCCATGTAAACCGCTTTTTGGCACCACTTCTGCCAGGACGCTGCCGCTGCCCCCACGTGTTTTTCTCAGACAACAGCGAAGTTAATAAGGTGTTAAAACGACCGACTGACAAATCCGACCCAGATCGTCATGTGATGGTAACAGTACAAGGCGGCAAGTCCACAAACCGCTGCACTAATTCAAGGACAAGCATGTAAAACGCGCTGGAGATTCACAGAAAGACGCATTATTCTAGGAGAGACGCGTGTCCGTAATGCCAGAAAGGACAATGCGCTGCCCGCCCCTTCTTCTGACGGCTGGAGGAATGTGCGGCACTCACTTGTACATGATGTAACCGATGAATAACAAGCTCTGCACAGCTACGAAGATAAAGAAGTGCGCCGTGGATAGACACGAGGGGACGGCAACTTCAGGGCATTTCTGCTTTTCATGTGGCTGAAAAAAAAAAAAAAAAAAAAAAAAAGCACAATTAAAGAATACAAAGTGGTAATCAGACTGACAAAGACATTCAATTATGCTGAACGCAATACATGCTAAAATCTGTGCGTCATACACTCCAGAGCTGCAATCACAATAGTGCTGACATCTCTCAGGATTCCCTGCTGTTTAAATATCTACAAAGTTCTAGCACCAGCCACTGTATATATTAATCTGATGGAGGAAAAACGAATGGACCCCTGCATTATACACATTTAACAGAATAGTGAGTGCAGCTCTGGAGTATAATACAGAATGTAACTCAGGATCAGTACAAGATAAATAATGTAATGTATGTACACAGTGACTGCACCAGCAGAATAGTGAGTGCAGCTCTGGAGTATAATACAGGATATAACTCAGGATCAGTACAGGATAAGTAATGTATGTACACAGTGACTGCACCAGCAGAATAGTGAGTGCAGCTCTGGAGTATAATACAGGATGTAACTCAGGATCAGTACAGGATAAGTAATGTATGTACACAGTGACTGCACCAGCAGAATAGTGAGTGCAGCTCTGGAGTATATACAGGATATAACTCAGGATCAGTGCAGGATAAGTAATGTATGTACACAGTGACTGCACCAGCAGAATAGTGAAGTGCAGCTCTGGAGTATAATACAGGATGTAACTCAGGATCAGTACAGGATAAGTAATGTATGTACACAGTGGACTGGCACCAGCAGAATAGTGAGTGGCAGCCTCTGGAGTATAATACAGGATGTAACTCAGGATCAGTACAGGATAAGTAATGTATGTACACAGTGACTTGCACCAGCAGAATAGTGAGTGCAGCTCTGGAGTATAATACAGGATGTAACTCAGGATCAGTACAAAATTAGTAATGTTTGTACACAGTGACTCTACCAGCAGAATAGTGAGTTCAGCTCTGGAGTATAATACAAGATATAACTCCGGATCAGTAATTGTATTGCTGTCCTTGTTTGAAAGAGGACCCGTCCCCTCTCCTGACCTGTCTGTTTTAGTAACTACATGCATTCCCCATGTAATACCAATTCTGGAGCATCTATTCTTATGGACTAGTTGTGTCACTTATTTCTACTAGAAGTATATCATTGAATTACCAAGCAGTCTGTAAATAAAGGTCCAACAGGGTGTTTACCAGTTGAGGGAGTGTCCCCACACAGTCTGACTCTAATCCAATCCACTGCTGTCATATTCAGACTGTGCAGGTACACCCCCCCAACTGGTCACCTCCCCTCTGTTCCCTTACTGCAGACTGCTAGCAATTCATTCATAACTTCTAGTAGAAATAATAAAGGAATGGCACAACATAGAGACATAAGAATAGATGCCCCAGAAGACAGACATGTCAGGAGAGGGACGTGTCCTCTTTAAGGAGCAGCAGAGGATCTCTGTGAATGGTGCAGTGATGAGATACAGCATTATTACCATGTTTCTTCTGCACTAGAGACTCGATGTCCCTCTTCACCAGATGCAGATGCTCTTTGATTTCGTTGAAGTGTTGGGTGTTCTCATAGCCAGCAGCACCCCCAGAATTCCCAGAGACCAGTCTTAACGTTTCACTCATAGAGTTCCTTTGAAAAAATAAAACATTATTCCAGTGACCCATGTATTTACGTAAATGTACTTCCAACAAGCTTAAGAGGACCTGTCCCCCTCCTGACATGTCTGTTTTAGTAACTACTTGCATTCTACATATCATTTTGGAGCATCTATTCTTATGATGCTATGTTGTGTTATTCCTCTATTATTCCTGCTAGAAGTTTATGGATAAAGGTACAGATGGGAGTTATCAGTCAGTGCTGCATATGTCAGACTGCGAAGGGACACACCCTGAACTGGTGACTCCCATCTGTACCTTTATCCATAAACTTCTAGCAGAATAATAGAGGAATGGCACAACAAAGAGTCATAAAGAAACAGGCCACAGAATCGTTATTACATGAGGAATGCCAGCAGCTACTAAAAAATTCATGTTACAAACAGTGACAGGTTCTCTTAGCGCATATTTTTGCATTGCCAATATTCTGACAGCGATAATTTTTTGGTCTACGGCTTGTCTTTTGCATAACAATTTTTTATTGTACCATTTTTGTTGTATGTACATCTTTTTGATCTCTTAATTTTTGGGGCAGCAAAGATGACAAAAAAAAATTGGCGAATCGCATGTTTGTTTTTTCCCTTTCCCATTACAGCTCTGGTCTACTGTGAACAAGGCAGACATAGCAGAGCTGGAGAGGGTTCAGAGGAGGGCAACTAAAGTAATAACTGGAATGGGTGGACTACAGGACCCAGAAAGATTATCAAAATTAGGGTTATTTACTTTAGAAAAAAGACCACTGATGGGAGATCTAATAACTATGTATAAATATATCAGAGGTCAGTACAGAGATCTCTCCCATCATCTATTTATCCCGAGGACTGTGACTGTGACGAGGGGACATCCTCTGCGTCTGGAGGAAAGAAAGTTTGTAACAAACATAGAAGAGGATTCTTTACGGTAAGAGCAGTGAGACTATGGAACTCTCTACCTGAGGAGGTGGTGATGGTAAGTTCACTAAAAGAGTTCAAGAGGGGCCTGGATGTATTTCTGGAGGTAATAATATTACAGGTTATAATTACTAGAGAGGGGTCGTTGATCCAGGGAGTAATTCTGATGTCTGATTGGAGTCGGGAAGGAACTTTTTCCCCCTAAAGTGAGGAAATTGGCTTCTACCTCACAGGGTTTTTGTTTTTGCCTTCCTCTGGATCAACTTGTAGGAAAACAGGCTGAACTGGATGGACAGAGGGCTTTTTTTGGCTTTATGACTATGTTACAGCGTTCACCGAAACAGGAATTTTTTTCTATTTTAAAATTTTAGACACGGCGATACCTAATATGTTTTTTTTATTGTTTATTAAAAAAAAAATGTATGTAAAAGTGGGAATGTGGTGGTGCGGGGAGCGGATTTAAAACTGTGCTTTCTTTTATATCCAGTCCTAACACCTTTTACTTTTTTTTATTTTTTTTAAACTAAAAACTATAGCCCCCAAATTGATTTTGAACCACACCTTAGTACAATATGACGAGACGTGTAACTTCTATTTAGTTCCGCCGAAACCTTCTCCTATTCAACGAATCCCTTTAAGAAATAAGAAGGAATTCCCAAATTAAGGGGTCAAATGTTATCGATCGAAGGTGACTGAATTAACAACTTCTTCACACTAGTAATTCACTGACATGCACTTCTGTGCTAAACATTCGTTTCGACTATGATAGTAGGCCAGCTTCAACATCTATGGTACATTTTCCTGTTTTCTGCTTTCAGGGGTAGGATAGCAACAGACAGAAAAACAGAAGGCAATGAACTTGGCGCTTCAAGTGCGATTTTCATGCTTTGGGGAGATTTTCTATTAAATAGCCGGTTTTCTGCCATTACGCTTGGAGCAAAAAAGTATTGCGATGTTGGCTATTCTTCTAGACAGCTGTCTGTCGATCAGACGGAAAAATTCTGCTGCATGTGAGAATGTCGCCATAAAGCTGACAAATATGTGGCGAGCCTTCAATTTGGAATTTATAATTGATATCACAGCTCGGACTCCAATCAGAAGGCAGATGGAGGCCAAAATTTCTTCTGCATAAACAGCTAAACAGGTACCGCGATTCAGCGTTAATCGCGGCACCCGAGAGGCAAATGACGGAGGCACGAACGGGCGGGTTGTTGCTGTTTATATATGATATAATTAATTTAATATAGCCAGCACCCGCCCGTGTTTGAAGCAGGCCTGCTGCAGAGCCACCTTACACACCCTTCACACCATTACAACGTTACAGGTACGAACATCATAATGCCGGTGAAGGGTTAGACAACATTTTTCTTAATTATTTAAAGGGGTTGGGGCAGTTACAGCACTTACTTTGCACTTTTTTGGTCACTGCTGTGGATGTTAAAGTCTATCCCCTATGTCACAGGATAAATGGAAATACTATTTAGATTGTGGGCACCAGCAAAAATACATTTTTTGTAAAACTTCAGTTCCACCTTAGCTCTGGCGCCACCTCGATTCTGAATCATTCACGAGCATCAATTTAACCAATCTCGCCCGACAAATTCCAGGTCCCGCGAAAATCCAGGTACGCCCAACATATCCACCTAGGCTAGCGTCTTCGCCGCGAACTCGTATCGGATCATTGTGAGAGCGAAATCTGAAGACGTACTATTAGAACTAATATCAGTGGACATTGTATAAAATAAAACCTTGCGACGGAATTGGTCCCCAGTAACAAGCCATGGATTTCCATAACTCTAAAACGAGAACATCAAACATGAGACATGTGAGCCTTTTCTCCCCCACCGCGATGAAAATACTAGAAATGGCCAGGCAGGTACATCCTGTGGACTCCAACCACCATATGGTACTGGTCCCTTCCACTCACTGTTTCATTGTTTCTGCGCATCTAAGCTACTTCTCAAAAACAACAGCTGGGCATCTTAAGTTTTTCTACACAAAATAATTCGATTACAAACAATAAGTTCATTGTATAGGACTTCTGGAGATAGAGAATGCGCGTCCCGTTCTTCCCCGTAGGAAATTTTTAGCCCATCGAATCGAAATGAGAGAAATAAAGTTTGACCCCCACGAACGCATGACAGGTCGAACCCGCTTAGGAGAAGCTACACGAAAAAGCTCGCGTCAGAGCTGCTACATGTCTTAGAGCCCTGTAGGAGAACAAACTTGACCCCATTCTATTGCGTTACTCTGGAGATTTGGCAGGAGTGCAAAATGAGGGGTTGTAAACGGATTACCTCACAAGCTCGAAATGAAAGAAGGGCATTACCCCCACAAACTGTGTTTCTAACGTATCTATCGGCTTGGTATTGAGGGGATAACTTGAAACATCGCAATACCCCCACAAATTGAGCAAAACAGACTGTGACTGATAGAGGGGGCGGGAGGACGCCTGCTAGCCCTGATCTCACAACAATGTAACAACCTAGCCACACCCAGTTTCAACTGTAGGGAGATGTGGGGCACAAGCTGCCCTCCTGGGAAAATAAAAAGCAGTTTTTTTTGCCTACTTATGCATTTACATTACATTTTTGCATTTTTTTACATCCGCTAATTGTTCATACGAGTCAGAAAGGAACTAGCTGTTAAGTAATTAAAAAAATAAATAATAATTCTGTCACTTATAAATTTTTAATACAGTTCTAATTGTATTTACTGTAATGATTCATTTTTCAGTACTTCGTACAATATATAATGATAAAGCTAGTTCAGCGTGTTCCGTTCGAGCGTCCATGTAGCGCTCCTATATGTAGGTAAAAAGGAGCCATTATCTGTTGCATTTCTTTGTGTCGGCTAGCCCCATGTCTACACAATAACCACAAAGAAGTCCCATATTAGAGCGACGCCTATATGATCCCATATTCCCGACAGCAAAGCGTAAAAATACGAGAACATGCACACCCAGCCTGCACATCTTTTATCCAAAAAGCCAACCCTTAATAACGCAAAGATTCTGTGCAAGAATTGAAAGAGGGGTGTTGTATGAAGAACTAAGGACACTTGCATTATTTAGGCTGTGACTGCTGAAGGGTCCCCAGTGAAGAACTTTTAACCCAGAGAGGAGCTGAACCTATTTGGTATATCAGACAAACTTGCGATCCCATATGTGCATTCATCCTCCCTAAGCGCCCGGTTAATTGCCGCCGCTAAAATCTTAGACCAAACTCTGGATCTTAAAAATTGTGCGTTATATATGATTAAGTTTGATGCCCTGCTTTCCCCCTCCCTTATGACCCCTCTCGATGTGTTATTCTGCTGATTCTGACTTATAGAAATGAAAAAGCTTAAGATTTATTAAAAAAAGTGCAAAATTTTAAAAATCCCTAGTAATGCCGTGGGGTGTGCTCAGTCCGGGCGTAATTGTGGACCGATTGTCGTTAATCTCTAACTCAATTACCAGATCCTGATCAGCATGCTCTACCCTGGTTCTTGATATAGAAAGAACAATACATGCGAAATATCCTTCGGCGCGCAGACCACTGACTATTATACGGGCTCCCCGCGTATAATCCAATATGTTGTAGCTACCCCCAAGCCCCCGTGTGACTTCCCCTGTTTAGGCTACCCCAGGGGCAGGTCTTCATAGTTTGCCTTTTTGCCAAGTAGAATGCTCAGAGCAATTAAAAAGGTATGATCTGATCTGGGCTCAGATGTAACGGAGGGCGTGTCCCCAATATTTAATCTCAGTATGTGCAGGCGGGACATTGCATCTTTTTTTATATAATCCCTTTTACCTGCACTTCATCGTTGTAAGATATAAAACCAATATAGAGAACACGAGAGAAAAAAAAAAAAATTAACTAGATACCCACCCCCTACCACGGCACACAACCCAGCTTCTTTAGATATCCTAACGTGAATATTATATATGGAGCCAGTTGTTAGGGTGAACAGCCAGAGAGGATGCATGAAGAGATAACGTAGGGTGGGAATGAGAAACAGAAGCAAATTGCAAAGACCGTAGTGTACCTTGCTAACAAAGACCAAAAGGGTGACAGGCAACAGGTTTACATTGCTAACACTTTCTCAAGGCCTTTTCAGATACCATCGTGATCCTGTCCCTGCTAGAAGTACCCAGACAGTGAACTCCCGAGCGAGGATTCCAATCTAGAATATCGTACCCAACAACAAACCTGAGAACCCAAGAGGAAAATCTGCGCGCTTTGTATATAGAGCAGCAGAATTGCGCGACAGACAAAGACTATTACCCCACTGTTTTCTCCAGAAAGTTTACGCGCAACACGATGATAGTTTTTTAAGCATCAATACCGGTTGTACCAAAAAAGATGGCACATATTGGTCATTATAAATAGCTACCACAACGAAAAGTCTGGACGGGGCAATAGTTGCTAAGATGTTGCTATTTTTGCTGTTGTATTGGAGACAATTAAAGGTTTTAACCTGAGTATGAGTCCAAGACGACATTTCAATAGTTTTTTTCCAAAAAAATTGTACACTCTATAACGCTGTGACCTCTCCTTTATGCATCCGTCTGGATATCAGGGTGCAACCGAACCACCAAGATGGAACCAGTGCAGAAAATTGGATATGGCGCGACAGATGGGAGGAGCATCTTAAGTGCCAGCTAGCTCATACGACACTCATGTGCCCCACTATATTCTGGATCTTTAGCTATAGGTGTGGGATAAAAAAAGTAAACCACACAGTGATCTGCCCCAAAATATATCACAATTAGAAAGCGGAGCCCCAGTAATTTATGGTTGAAAAGGAGGGATTTGAGGAGACCGCGCATACTGGGCTCAAAAATCCGTCCAACAGCCCACTCTTCCCACATTTCTCCATCTTCCTACAATATCCGACTTATTGGAGAAAGCATAGGCTGACCGGCGTATTACCCCACATCTTCTGCGCGAGCACGGTGCTGAGCTTTCCTTTTGCTAATTTCCCCGTCAATGTCCGCGCGCTTTTTCATAACCAATCCTAAGAAATTGAAATTGGCGCGGGACTTGCTTGTGGCTCGGATTAGTCAACATCTAGTTTGAGATCCACACCTGACTGAATATTTGCAGCCATGATGTGAGCGCATGCCACAGGACCTCCCAGTTTCAGCTTCTATTGGTTTGAGCAACGCCCAGCCCGAGGGGTATTTGGCTCATGAGTGAAACTCGAGAGATCACTTAGAGTAACAGAAGGCATTGTGGTCCTCCTTCCTACAATGTTGCCATCAAAACCCTAAGAGACGTAGGCAATTATTATTAAAATAGGTGCGAGCTACATATGCATGCCGGCTAACAAGTGTCTAGAGGACACGCATCCCAAAGTGGAAATGTCGGAGATTCTCAATCATTGTCAGCTCATTAGCCACCTTCCGAGCACCAAATGGACTTCTCTACTTACAATACGCATATAATGGAGGAAGTTAGATGAATCATATCCTCCCTCCCTGCAAGCCCTAATTCATGGTGGCGGCAGATGGATTCCTAAAGGCTGAAGCTAAAACAAATATCCTATGGGAGTCCAGAAAGACTAATTTTACACTTACAATGGCGGCACGCAAACCGAACTCTCCTCCGTAAAGCCTACCCCTTTTGGTTACCCATCCAACTTCTTTGTTGCACTGGTGATTACATATGGCACTTACTAAGTATAGTCTGGGTGGTATTAATCTGCTACCATGTTCATATTCATAACCCGGCCGGTTAATAGCCTTCTCTCGGGTGACACGAAGAATTCGGCTCTCGCACCTAATTCAGACAACTGGAGCATATCCGTAGCGATATTTGCCATCCCGAATTGAGTTGCTTCTGATGTGGGACACATCAGCCGTATCAATGTAGAGCGCTAGTGACACATTCATCTCAGCGCGCAATCGCAACCCCAATGTGCGAGAATACACGCTGTAACCTTTCACGTAATACCCCTCTCCTATGAGCGAAGACCTACAACTTACAAAGAGTGGGCAGAATAGTCAGTGTAATGTTCCAAGGTAGTAAAAGGAGACCAAAAACAACTCTGCGTGGTACCAAATACCTCTTTAATCCTTAGCTCAGCGTATTAAATAAGTAGCCCTCTCCTCCCAACAAAGCCCATGCACTCCTTAAATTGCCCCAATTTGGCACAACGCCACAAGCCGACCCGCTGTACGCGGACAGCTACAAATAGTCAATGGTTTGAATCGCATTACCTTATAAATAAGAATTCTATCGGCACAGATACGATCCAAATTAATTTATGCTGATACAAGGTAAAGTGCCATATTCTTACAACACAAAGCGTCAAGACCACCCCAGAGCCAAAAAGATGTGACACACGCATCACCCTTCAAATTTTTTATCAAAATTTCGCACCAGTAGGTAAAAGGTATATCCATTTACGGATGCTCAATGTTCTATGGATAACAATGCTACCAACTCGTACCTGTCGAACTCTCACACGACCACCATGAAGGCTTTACTTACTTCCATGAGGGCGGAGGCCGCCAAAAAAAAATGAAACCTGTTCTATCACTTGCCCGCAAAAAAACACGTCCCGGATCATTGTCAAGATCCCACTCAATCTCTCCTATCAATACATATATCGTTTGACTTATGTAAACTAAAGCTGCTCGGATGAATGGTGGTGCCTGTGTATACCGGCCTACCTGATTTCAGTAAAGCCTTTTCACCCACCCGGCCCAAAAAGCTGAAATGACCAGGAGAGATCAACAAAACCATGGACAAAATAACCGCGGCTGGATAGTTCAGCAATGAGGACTTCACATTCCGCATACTTGAGACGACACTTCCCGATAACCAGAGGTAATGTGTAAGTGTTAGGTGCTATTTCTGACAAGCAGCTTGGTTACAAGTGATCGTGTCCCCGTGATATATGCATATATTCTAATTTGGCCTCCAAAGGTGTCACAAGACTATTCTGGGTCCTTGTCGTTAACATGTTTTAAGTGACATACTATCACGCCTGGTGTGGGGAAAAGCCACACTGAAGCATGAGGGATGGGAACAGACAAAAAACCAGGAAAAGCCGTTCACCTCCGCAGGACCCCTGGAGACTAGGCCTGGCTGTACTACCAGTAATGAACAAGCCGGGGAGTTAGTAGAACCCACGCCAAAGGATCACAGGTAAAACCTAATTCAAATGAGCACCTGAGAAAACAACTTGCAGTCCTCTATTTACACAAAGTGAGAGTTAAACCCGTTTCCCCCAAAACGAAGGAGGAACAGGAGACTCCAAAAGTGAACATAATCAAAAAAGGAATCAGAATAAATTTAACTTTAAGCAGATTTACAAATTCACTCACCAACTGAGAAGTTCGTTCCACCCGAGAATTCCAACACCACTACTTCAAATCCAGTGGAGAGTACAAAGATATAAACCGCAAGGGAACAAGAGAATGAATGTACACAAAGCATTAAGAGAACCACAACCGCTCCTATTTTGAGGATCCGCAAAAATACGGAACTTTTGATGCTTCCGTATCCGTATTTTTGCGGAAGTACCTCCGTACTTCCGTGCCGTATTTCTACGGAGCTAGGAACACATACGGTCGTCTGAATGGGGCCTTAGGCCACAGTGGAGAGAGGTTACTTAGATTGCCTCTCGTTCTCGCTCTGGAGGATCTGTCCACCCCCTGATATGGATGGACACTGTGTAATGCTTCACCTCCCCTGTGGTGGCGCTGTAGGGAAACTGAACACTTACTGCCAGGTTTTCCCCACAGATGACAGCTGATCATTGGGGATCTACTTATTGTCAAAAGACCCTTTCAAAAAAAAAAAAAAGTAGGTCCTGTCCAAAAAAAAACTGTAGAAAAAAAAAAAGCTCCTTTTCATTGTGCACAGAGAGAAATCCATCTAAAGCGGTGCCAACTGTAAGGGAAACATGAAACCAATATGCACGTGAAGCTTAGAAGATATTTACACGGTGAAATTGGCAATAGGCCTCATGCCCGGATTTAACTGTAATACACAAATCCTCGGAGAAGCATATTAGATATTAACTGCTATTATTAAATCTTAAGCAGCGCGCAGGAGAAGAAGAAATCCACCAATCTGTGCAAGAAAATTACTTCACGAGCATGAGCAACGCATAAGCACGTAAGAGGATGCTCACTTAGCTGCGATTTTCTCCAAAAATGCCCAGAAACATCGTTCTAATCCGGCCGGAGCATATTAAAGGAAATATTAAATAAGAGCCCAGGCCCGGCCCTGAACCGGTAAATCTTATTTGCTCACTTGGAATAAAGATTTGGAAAGAATATTAAAAGCAAAAGCTCCGCTGGAAAACAAAAACTATGATAATCTTCAGAGCACAGCTGACCTACATAGTGACAACGGCGGCCAATGGAAGCACACCGGTCCTGCTGGTGTCACTGTATCCGATATATCACTGTGTGCACCTTGGAAAGTCAATGGTGAAGCCATGTTGTCTAGGCAGGATTGGTCAGCGACTGAAGCAGAGGCGCAATACCCTGCACAAGCTGTGGACGGGTGTAGGGCTGTTTTTTCTAACCTGCACAGAAGGGAAGGCTCTACGTGCAATATCCTTATGAGCTTTGGGATCCAAGCAGATTTTGAAAACTATAGGTTACTAAGTACAATTATATAATACATACAATACATGAAAATTAGATTTGTTATAGTTTAGGTGTGTGTGAAGTTAATGCCTGGGGTCTTTTTAGCAGAAGTGGGGTCTTGCTGCCGAGAGCCCCTATCACAGCCAATGTTCCCTCCAAACTGCACAGCAGCATGGCTCAGTAGCTATCCCTGCGCACTACCTTTAACCACCTAACTGTTTTGCCGAGTCCAGCTCGGGCCCAGCCGACCGTGTGGCAGACAGCTGTATGAGAAAGATTAGTGGAAACACAACTCGCAGAACAAAAGGAGAGGTAGTCCGCCCATAATTATGCAATCGAGCTTGAAGAATAGATCCCTCCGCTCAAATCGAGTAACGATTTCATGCATATGCAACTGAGCAACATGCGAACCTCGGTGAGCTTCCGTGAATAGCGAGCTAAGGATGCTTGAAAGTGTAGGCTGAACGATGTCCTGGTGCGTGTTTGCGGAACAACTCAAAAGGTCATTACAGTGAAACATAGAGAGGTTTGACCTAGTTCCAGAATGATCATGACAGCTAAAGTCAAGCAAAACCCAGAGGAATCCCACTGTTAGAAATCCAAATCTTTCCGACCAATTATGTGGTGCGAGAATGAGATTGCTAATCCTTATAAGACAATTCGTCAAAACATGGAAACTTCAGTTCAATGTTTCAAATGTAAAATAATGCACTTGGGGAGAAAAATCCTCTATCTGAGTATCGTATTGGCAGTTCTGTGTTAACAAAGACCTCAGAAGAGATGGATTTGGGGTTGTCATCTCGGACAGCCTCAAATGAGTAACCAATGTAGCCAGCGATAGGGAAAGCATATCGTATGCTGGCTGCATAGCTAGAGGTTAACAAGCAGAAAAGGGAGATTGTGATCCCTCTGTATAGAGCTCACTGTATAGAGACCACATCTGAATACTGTGTTCAATTCTGGCAGACTCACCTGCCAAAAGGATATTGCTAAAATAGAAACGGTCCAAAGGATACTACAAAAAGCATTAGAACTTATCAAGAAAGACTCAGGAGTTTCTTTAATATAGTCTGGGAAAAAAGAAGGAAGGGAGGACATTGATGAAACCTTTAAATATGTTAAGGACTGAATTAGTCAGGAGGAAGGGTTAAGAAATTAGAACACAGAACAAAGACACAAGAGGTTAGCACAATCTTCAAGTTGGGAAAATATTTCACTGAAGAGTAGTAGAGCTTGGAACAAACTTCCAGCAGAGGGTGTTATTACATCCACAGTAACTGAATTTAAACGCCTGGATAACATTGATCTATCCTAAGATAACAATAAAAGTATAAAAAAGGCAGACTAGTGGACCAGGTGGTTTTTTCTGCCGTCAATTCTTCTAGTTCTATGTTACCAAGATTTTATTAAAAAATTATTAAAAAATTAACAGCCTATGTACATTTATTGCCGCTTTTAGTACTTTTACTACTTTTACAGATTTACAGTACACAGTGAGGAGTCTCTTAAAAATTACTATTCTATATGATCTCCAGAAAATTAGGCCCTACTATAACCTGATACATAACTCCTCTCTGAATAGAAGCTGAGGGTCAGAGCAGGTAAGTCTCAGTGATTTGACATGCAAAAAAAATATTGTAACATGCAAATATTTCTAATATTCTGAAAGCCTCTATATTCTGCTACAAGCATTACACTGTCTGTGATCTAGGTAGCTCGCTCCAGTTACTAGATTCTTTAGAGCATTCACAAAATTTCTCCTGTTATTATAGCAGTTATTGCTATATTTAGCTTTCTTCTTTATTTTTGCTTGGAAAATGTGAAATGAAATCCACCTGTGAACACAATTTAAAATTTTATGGAGATGAAAATGAATCTACGTAAAAAAGAAAAACACCTTTTCTGTAGCCCCTTGATAGATCTCTCTCAATGTCATGGAGATGCTCTGTGCCGACTGCCATCCCACTATGTGGAATGGTGGGCACACAATCACTCAACTAGCTTTTGCCAGGCTGCTAGGTCTCTTTCTGTGTATGTATTAGTGTCTTTTCATTGAACCTCACCCAGCAGCACTGCATGGGTTAATTCCCCTTTTTGCTCTATGTTCAGCTGTTTGACTAATGAGCTCATCAGCCCTCTGATATATGCTGGGCTGTTTGTTCCACCCCTTGCCAGAGCAATTCTTTAGATTCCTTTTTGTTTCACTGGCTTGCAACGCTCTGCAAAAGAGCTAAAATTTGTTTTTGTGTGTACTGACTTCTGCCTGTTTCCTGGATCCTGACTTTCTGCTGCCTGACTTGACCCTTGGCTGCTCACCAGACTGACCCTAAGCTGTCTGTCCTGAATTCTGGACTGTTTCACAGATTTGGTTATACTTTGTCTGCTCTGACCTCTGCCTGTTTCCTAACTATATGTATACCCTGATCCCTCTGTGATTTGCACCAGTTGTCTCTGACCCCAGTGGTCAGCAGCCAGCCACATCGGGACTATTCCAAGGGGTAGTGACCTGGTGGCTCCCCTGCAGTGAAGGACAGATTCCTGTATAGGTGTTAAAGGGTGAAAGCCAGGGGACCTCCAAGATAACACTCTCAGGACTAGCCCAAAGTCAAACCAGTTGGTTGACACACTCACTACCCGTAACACTAGAATTCTAGCTTTTAGCCCCTTAAATCCTGGGTGGTGTCAGTCAAGCCACTGGTTGCTTGCCAGTAAACTCCTTCAAATTTTCCCGATATAGATAACATTCTTTGAAGATCTGGAGATTTTTCCACTTTCAATTTAAATTGCAATCATATGATCCCCTCTTTTTTAAAATTTCATCCAGGGAATAGATACCAACTCCTACAAGGTGGCTGCATAACCAGATCACACACGTGCAAAACATCATGTTATTGACTTTCCTTTACTTACCTCAGATAAACATAACATTTCCCTTTGTGAACTATTCAAGTGCTAGTAATGCTGTTTAAGGGCATTGAAGCAACCAGGAGCGACACCAGTGGTTTAAACTCTCACCTTAAACTTCACAATCTTTAATTGCTTTGCATATTGGCCCATGACCTTCCCACATACTTCATGTTATATGGCACTTCTCTCATAATTTGCCTGTCTTATATAGTAAAGCTGGAAAAAAAATATGTCTATCCAGTTTGAGCTATTATCCAGAAATGTTGATCCAGAAAAAGGCAATAATACCCATGAGGCAAAGAAAAACAGTTTTTCTCACCTTAAGGAAAAAGAATTGTCCCCTAACTCCAAATCAGATTCCGGGATCAATGAACTAGTTGCAGAAATGCAAATTTGTTATATACTATTTTATTCAAGAAAGGCATCCAGGTTCCATTTGAACTCTATGTGAATTCACCATGCCAACTTCCTCTGTCAGATAGTCTCTTACCGTAGAGAATACATGAATCCCATCACAAACACAGTATTGCAATTGTTCTATGGTTCCTTTCTCAGCAGAGCTAACAGATCTTGCGTAATCTAAAATAATTTATTATTAGAATTATAGTGTTGAGTGAATCGATTTGGCCCAAAGCCGAATTTCCCCGTGCTTCATGGTAAATGGAAATGAAATGGTGCATAAAAACAAAAAAAATCATATTTACCTTATCCGTTTGAGCACAAAGAGCCGGCCACCTCAATCTTGATTGAAGATCTTGCACGAATTCGCTTGCGTGGTGACATATGACGTCAACACGCTGGCCAACGTGATGAGGGGCCGCGCGAGATTTCGTGCTAGATCTTCAATCAAATTGGCGGCGGCCAGCTCTTCACAATCAAATGGATGAGGGTATGTATGATTTTATGAATTAAATTATTTTTTTTATTTTACATTGTATTATTGCTATCAGATGCGATCAGCTAGGAATGCGGCAACTGAGGGGTACGAAGCCGGGGGGGAAGGGGAGGTTAGCGCAATCACTGCTTCCTGTCATTGCACCCACTACTTACAAAGAAATGCTCTTTGTGATGAAGTAATTCGTCACAAAGTGAAATTTTTTTTGTAAAATTTGGCGAACCAACCAAATCGAATTTTTAAATACCTCACTCATCTCTAATTATATATTGGTCGTATTCCATTAGACATTGCTAACAGCAGGATTTGTGGCTAATAATAGAATAAAATGAAATTGAACTTAAAATTAATTGAAATGGAATTCAGATTTTTCTTTGTCCCCTTTTTTGTCTGGTATCATTTTTAATTATCTTGGCTCACTAAAGACCTTGATGACATCACTAGGTACAGAAAATTCTTTTAATCTGCTGTTTGGGATAGAAACAGCTAAGATATCTAATAATGTTCCTTGCTGGAAGCTAACTATAAATCTCTGATGAGATTAGGATTTGGTCCTGGTGAATCTTAATAAGAAGTTTCCTAACTCCCCTAGGTGTTTTGATGGGTGTTGTCGTGATGGTCCTATAACACTATAACACATGTGTGGTGGGTGTCTACCAGAATTAGGAGAGTCTGGATTAGATCATATAACTTTACATATTCTTTGACATCTGTAAATCTTACCCATCCATATCCCAAGGTCCCTAAAGATTTGGGGAACCTAATTATATCCAGTATAGAGGCAAACTTCTTGAAATTTCCTTTCAAATGTGTGTCTGATTCTGTGAATTTTTTTTTAAAAAGTTTGATTTGAATCTGAATCGATTAGTAATGAATCATAGTAGCTCCAATTGCCCTGAAAATTGGTGAATAAAACATCCTTTAGTCTCCTAGGACTTTTTTATGAAAATATGTCTTTTTGTTATTTTTAAAAAATTTTTGTGTTCTTTCTCACCCTCCCCCCTTAAGGTCTTGGACACAATGACAGCACTAGCAAATAATATCAGTGAGTGATACTCACGTATATAGCTATGGGTCATGGTTGGTGGTGTTAACAAACAGCGTGTTTTAAAACACTGCGCTGTCTTATGCTTTGTCATATTAGAAAGCTTCCAAAAATTGTCCCTTATTGGGGACATATTTAATTGCATGGCGCTGTCTATCGGAGCAGGTTATACTGTCACGAACGTGGCTGCATCGGGTTGCAGGCATTCGGTTAGACTTTCCCGGACAGATTTTCTGGGGGATGTGATAATTTTGTTCTATTTAGGGAGGCGTGCAAATTGTATTTCAGACTGCATCCACATTCTTCTGGTAATGAGGAGCAGAATGTTGGTGTGGTCATCTCTCGATGCTTAAAGGGGATGCGCAGTCATGGCCCTTTTCTCTGCCGACCGGATCGCAGTCTCTCCGGTCGGTAGATGAATTTTTCAAGGCTTTGGGGATTATCTATGATGACCTGGATCGTATATCCCTGGCCCAGACCCAGATACGTGACCTTCGTCAGGGTGAGCGCTCGGTTAAGATCTATTGCTCTGAGTTCCGGAGGTGGGTGACCAATACTGAATGGAATGATCCGGCTCTACGTAGCCAATTCTGTCAAGGATTATCAGAAAGGCTGAAGGATGCTTTGGCCTTTCATGAAACCCCTGTGTCTTTGGAAGCTGCTATGTCTCTTGCGGTACGCATGGATAGGCGCCTGAGAGAGCGATCTAGGGGCCCCCGCTCTTAGGACGTACTATCACGTAATGTATTGTCTTCCTATGACACTTTGGGTGTTAATGTCAGGGGACGAACCCATCGAACCCATGCAGTTAGGAGGAGCTACTCCTGTTTCCACTCTTAAGCATTTTGGTAATAAGAGGAGTGTGTGTTTTTTCTGTGGTCAGAAAGGACACTTTGTCAATGTATATCCATGCATTCAATCTCTAAAAGAGAGAAAAGAAAAGGGGGCGTTGAATTCTCGTCTCACTCTTGGTGGGGTGGGTGGAGAGACTGAAAATGTGCATTTGTCTTCATCCTGTAGTACCCGTTTTCTCCTGACTGTCGAGGTGGCGCTAGAGTCAAGGGTTGTGATAATTGAGGTGTTTATTGATAGCAGGGCAGGGGTGAACTTGATTGTTGCTCAGTTTGTCCGTATGCATGGATTGTCTGCGGGTACATTGGAAAAGAAGATTTCTGTGTTTGCCATTGATTCTGCACCTCTCTCTCAGAAGTGTTTGTCTCAGATGGTGCATGATATCAAATTAAGAGTGGGTGAATTTCATCAGGAGCTTATTTCATGTTTTGTGTTTGAAGGTCTTCCTGCTCCTGTGGTTCTGGGTTTACCATGGTTAAGCAAACATAATCCGACTATTGACTGGCATACTAGACAAATTGTGGATTGGAGTGATTATTGCATTGACAATTGTCTTAATACCTCTTTTTCTGCTTTAACTACTAAGACACTTCCCTCTTTTATATCGGATTTCTCTGATGTATTTTCTGAAGGTGGATGTCAGGATTTACCCCCTCACCGGGAATACGATTGTCCTATCAATCTTATCCCTGGAGCAAAATTGCCCAAATCTAGGCTGTATAACCTTTCTGGACCTGAGAGAACGGCCATGAAGGAATATATTGCTGAGAGTTTGGCTAAAGGTCATATTAGACCTTCCAAATCTCCTGTGGCAGCTGGGTTTTTCTTTGTAAAGAAAAAGAACGGAACTCCAGGCCATGTCTGGATTTCCGTGAACTCAATCGGATTACTGTCCGTGATCCTTACCCCCTTCCTTTGATTCCTGACTTGTTTAACCAGATTGTGGATGCCAAGGTGTTCTCCAAGTTGGACTTAAGGGGGGCATATAATCTGGTCAGGATCAAGGAAGGGGATGAATGGAAGATGGCTTTTAATACTCCTGAGGGCCACTTTGAGAACCTGGTCATGCCTTTTGGGTTGACCAATGCTCCTGCTGTCTTCCAGGATTTTGTTAATGACATTTTTCATCACCTGGTGGGGGGGTTTGTAGTCGTGTATTTGGATGACATACTAATCTATTCTCCAGATATGGTGACACATCAGGATCACGTTAGACAGGTGTCTTAAGAGATAAACAAGTTGTATGCAAAAGTTGAGAAATGTGTTTTTGCTTTACATGAGGTGCAATTCTTAGGATACCTGCTTTCATCTTCAGGTTTTCGTATGAATCCAGAGAAAGTCCATGCTGTTCTGGACTGGGACCGACCTGAAAATCTGAAGGCTCTTATGCGATTTTTGGGGTTCACCAACTATTACCGAAAATTTATTAAGAACTATTCGACAATAGTGAAACCCTTAACTGACATGACTAAGAAAGGGACGGATGTCTCAGTGTGGTCTGATGCAGCGTTGCAAGCCTTCTCTGCTGTGAAGGAGTGCTTCTCTTCTGCCCCTATATTGGTGCAGCCAGATGTGTCACAACCTTTCATTGTGGAGGTTGAAGCATCCGAGGTGGGGGTAGGAGCAGTTTTATCACAGGGCCCGTCACCTGGTAAAATGGCGCCCATGTGCTTATTTTTTCGAAAAAAAACTCTCTGAAAGTATTCGGCCCCCTGGAACTTTTCAACCTTTGGCCACATTTCAAGCTTCAAACAAAAAGATATAACATTTTAAATTTTTGGTGAAGATTCAACAACAAGTGGGTCACAATTGTGAAGTGGAACGAAATTTATTGGATCATTTAAACTTTTTTTGTAGTAAACAAAAATGAAAAGTGGGGCGTGCAAAATTATTCGGCCCCGTTGCATTAATACTTTGGTTGCGCCACCTTTTGCTGCGATTACAGCTGCAAGTCGCTTGGGGTATGTCTCTATCAGTTTTGCACATCTAGAGACTGAAATTCTTGCCCATTCTTCCTTGCAAAACAGCTCGAGCTCTTTGAGGTTGGATGGAGAGCGTTTCTGAACAGCCGTTTTCAGCTCTTTACACATATTCTCTGAATTGGATTCAGGTCTGGACTTTGACTTGGCCATTCTAAGACCTGGATACGTTTATTTTTAAACCATTCCATTGTAGATTTTGCTTTATGTTTGGGATCATTGTCTTGTTGGAAGATAAATCTCCGTCCTAGTCCTAGGTCTTTTGTAGACTCCAACAGGTTTTTCATCCAGAATGGTCCTGTATTTGGCTCCATCCATCTTCCCATCAATTTTAACCATCTTCCCTGTCCCTGCTGATGAAAAGCAGACCCAAACCATGATGCTGCCACCACCATGTTTGACAGTGGGGATGGTGTGTTTAGGATGATGAGCTGTGTTGCTTTTACGCCAAACATATCGTTTTGCATTGTTTCCAAAAAGTT
>ONZH01001972.1:0-121743 GCA_900303285.1 Rhinella marina
CACAAGGAGACATTATACTGTATGGGGGCAGCCACAAGGAGACATTATACTGTATGGGGGCAGCCACAAGGAGACGTTATACTGTATGGGGCAGCCACAAGGAGACATTATACTGTATGGGGCAGCCACAAGGAGACATTATACTGTATGGGGGCAGCCACAAGGAGACATTTATACTGTATGGGGGCAGCCACAAGGAGACATTATACTGTATGGGGCAGCCCACAAGGAGACGTTATACTGTATGGGGGGCAGCCACAAGGAGACGTTATAACTGTATGGGGGCAGCCACAAGGAGACGTTATACTGTATGGGGGGCAGCCACAAGGAGATGTTATACTGTATGGGGGCAGCCACAAGGAGACATTACTGTATGGGGGCAGCCACAAGGAGACGTTATACTGTATGGGGGCAGCCACAAGGAGACGTTATACTGTATGGGGGCAGCCACAAGGAGACGTTATACACTGTATGGGGGCCACAAGGAGACATTATACTGTATGGGGGCAGCCACAAGGAGACATTATACTGTATGGGGGCAGCCACAAGGAGACGTTATACTGTATGGGGGCAGCCCACAAGGAGACGTTATACTGTATGGGGGCAGCCACAAGGAGACATTATACTGTATGGGGGCAGCCACAAGGAGACATTATACTGTATGGGGGCCACAAGGAGACGTTATACTGTATGGGGGCAGCCACAAGGAGACATTATACTGTATGGGGGCAGCCACAAGGAGACGTTATACTGTATGGGGGCAGCCACAAGGAGACATTATACTGTATGGGGGGCAGCCACAAGGAGACATTATACTGTATGGGGGCAGCCACAAGGAGACATTATACGACTGTATGGGGGCCACAAGGAGACGTTATACTGTATGGGGGCAGCCACAAGGAGACATTATACTGTATGGGGGCAGCCACAAGGAGACGTTATATACTGTATGGGGGCAGCCACAAGGAGACATTATACTGTATGGGGGCAGCCACAAGGAGACATTATACTGTATGGGGGCAGCCACAAGGAGACGTTATACTGTATGGGGCAGCCACAAGGAGACGTTTATACTGTATGGGGGCAGCCACAAGGAGACGTTATACTGTATGGGGCAGCCACAAGGAGACGTTATACTGTATGGGGGCAGCCACAAGGAGACGTTATACTGTATGGGGGCAGCCACAAGGAGACATTATACTGTATGGGGGGCCACAAAGGAGACGTTATACTGTATGGGGGCCACAAGGAGACATTATACTGTATGGGGCCACAAGGAGACGTTATACTGTATGGGGTCCACAAGGAGACGTTATACTGTATGGGGGCCACAAGGAGACGTTATACTGTACGGGGGCCACAAGGAGACATTATATGTACGGGGGTCACAAGGAGACATTATACTGTATGGGCGCCACAAGGAGACGTTATACTGTACGGGGGCACAAGGAGACGTTATACTGTACGGGGGCCACAAGGAGACGTTATACTGTACGGGGCAGCTACAAGGAGATGTTACTATATGGAGGCAGCCACAAGGAGACGTTATACTGTACGGGAGCCACAAGGAGACGTTATACTGTACGGGGCAGCTACAAGGAGACGTTACTGTATGGAGGCAGCCACAAGGAGACGTTATACTGTACGGGGGCTACAAGGAGACATTATACTGTACGGGGGCCACAAGGAGACATTATACCGACATTTGGACAACAATTTTTGAGAACTGTAAGGGTTACATAGCATCATAAATCAGTATAATGCTCTGTGACCCCGGAGTTCGGGCCGGCGCTGCGATGCCAACTCATAGCCTGACACACGCTCCTCTGTAAGGAGCCTTAGCGTCTCTCTCACACTCCTCTACCTCAACCTTGGACAGACTCGCAGGCAAACTCTGTGGGGGACGGAGTGAGACTTTTCCTGTCTCAAGTTGCTCCTGTCCCCGCTTCTATGACATCACCAAATACCGCGGTTATTAGGAAACAGCGATATCGCCATATCGCTGTTTCTTAATACCGCTGTATATTGCTAAGATTGGTCTATCGCTCAACCCTAGTCTGAACTCTGCACCTGTAAAGCTCCTACTTTCATGTCTCGGTGCCTGATATCTTCGACTGTAAATGTAGAGGTGAAATATGCCGCTTTTACTGTCTTCAATAAAAACTAATTTGTCCAATTTTTTGTATTTTTTTCTTTTTCTGCTCGGAGCTTGTAGCTGTGCACAGAGATCAGCACAGACGTCTCCAATGACTAAGGCTACTTTCACACTAGCGTTAGTACGAGGTTGTACTGAATAATACAACCTTGTGGATCCGTAATTCCGGATCCAGTTGTATTATCTTTAGCATCTTTTAAACGGATCCGGAATAACCTCTATTGAAAGTCAATGGAGGACGGATCCGTTTACAAGTGTGTCCACACCAAACTGATCCGTCCCCATTGACTTGCATTGGGGGTCATTCCGGATCCGTTTAGGTGCGGATAACTAGTACGGAGAGCAAACCACAGCATGTTGCGGTTTGCTCTCCGGTCTGAAGACGGAACGTAATGCTTTCAGGAGCCTCCGTTGTCTTCAGTTCAGTTTTGCCCCTATTGACAATGAATGGGGACAAAACTGAAGCGTTTTATTCCGGTATTGAGCCCCTATGATGGAGCTCTATACCGGAATTCCATAACGCTAGTGTGAAAGTAGCCTTAATAGACCTTCACACTGAACCCCTCCCCCTCCCTGTATTGTACACTGCTTTAACCCCTTCCTAACTACCCAGTGTAAATATACAGCAGCAGTTGGGTATTTAGAGATGGCACCATATCCCTGGGTGCCTGATGATTTAAACGGCAGGCATCCAAGATTAATGTATGCTATTGACAATAACGTTGATTGCACATATTTAACCCCTTAGGTGCTTTGGTCATATGTGACCATGGCATCTGGGAGCTCAAAAACTATGAACACGTGCTCCCCGCCATGCATTGCCTCCCCCTAGCGAGGATCAGGGGAGCCAGATTGTGTGTGTGGCAACCTGAGTCCTCCTGAATGATCTAGGGCTGCCACAGCTATGTTCCTATGAAGACCCTGCCTGAGCATTGGAGTCTATGAGACACGCAGCCTAATGACTGCTTGTTCAAGTTACCTGGGAACTATTAAAAGGACCTCCGCAGTATGAATCCTCTGTAGCACATAATAGAAAGAAAAGGTCCCTTTGGAGTACGGGAAATAGACACTTCACAGTGTGAGTCTGCTAAATTCCATCCTTGAAAAGGACCTCAGCAGTATGAATCCTCCCTAGTACATAATAGATGGAAAAAGTCCTTTTGAGGTACAAGAAATTTCTAATTTTCTTTAAAAAAAATAAAGTAAAAGGGGTTATCCAATATCTGAAATATCCCCCCCAATGTCTGGGCCCCTTGTATGGATTATCCTTGCCTGCTCCTTGGCACCCATGTCCCTCCAGATCCCTACATGGCCGCCGCTGCATCTCCCTGTTGCTCAGACCAAAATATCTAGCGATGGGGAGAACAGGCAATAGCAGGCCACGACTGGGATGAGCCCCCTTGGGACTGGTCACCGTTGCGGCCTGTTATTGGCTGCTTTCTCCTTCACCAGATGAGATCCAGGGCAGCCATGCAGGGATCCGGAGGGACGTGGGTGCCAAGGAGCAGGTAAGTATAATCCATTCAAGGGGCCCAGACATTGAGGGGGGGGGGGATTTTTCAGATATCGGATAACCCCTTTAACTTCTACGAAAGTACAGAGATCACATGACCAGATGTTTCTGCGTAACGCTTTACCGTAAATATCACAGGACCGGACATTTCTGCAGAGACATGTGCTCAGAAGTCACATGATATGTTTTATTGTTTATTGTAAAGATTTTCCAGAAATAAAAACATAAAAGAGGATTATTCTACAATAGTCACCTATATAACTTTATTGTATACTATCACACTGTATCCATGTAGAAGCTGTGTTACTGGACATAGTTAACGACCAGGTCCTAATAGAGGGGGTTTAGCCAAGTCATTGAGAAGCAACTAAATCCTAAGACAGTTCAGTAACCAGATCAACGAGGCAGAAGAGGTCCCTACAAATGATGGGAGATAGCCAGCTCATGTAGAGTCACTGGTAAGGACCAGGTCCTTATGGAGTATAGGATTTAGCCAACTCCCTATGAACCGGCTAAATACTATTTTAGTTCAGGACCTGACCACAAGGGGGGGCAAAAAGGTCCTTATCAGGCATGGAAAATAGCCAATTTTATGTGAGGCGGCTAAATCCCATGAGTGATAAGGACCTCAGCAGTATGAAACCCTCTCAGTCAATAAGAGATGGAAAAGGTCCTTATCAGGCATGGAGAATAGCCAATTTTATGTGAGGCGGCTAAATCCCATAAGTGATAAGGACCTCAGCAGTATGAAAGCCTCTCAGTCAATAAGAGATGGAAAAGGTCCTTATCCAGAATGGAGAATAGCCACATTTTATGTGAGGCGGCTAAATCCCATGAGTGATAAGGACCTCAGCAGTATGAAACCCTCTCAGTCAATAAGAGATGGAAAAGGTCCTTATCAGGCATGGAGAATAGCCAATTTTATGTGAGGCGGCTAAATCCCATAAGTGATAAGGACCTCAGCAGTATGAAACCCTCTCAGTCAATAAGAGATGGAAAAGGTCCTTATCAGGCATGGAGAATAGCCAATTTTATGTGAGGTGGCTAAATCCCATGAGTGATAAGGACCTCAGCAGTATGAGACCCTCTCAGTCAATAAGAGATGGAAAAGGTCCTTATCAGGCATGGAGAATAGCCAATTTTATGTGAGGCGGCTAAATCCCATGAATGATAAGGACCTCAGCAGTATGAAACCCTCTCAGTGTATAGGAGATGGAAAAGGTCCTTATCCAGCATGGAGAATAGCCAATTTTATGTGAGGCGGCTAAATCCCATGAGTGATAAGAACCTCTGCAGTAGGAAAGCCTCTCAGTCAATAAGAGATGGAAAAGGTCCTTATCAGGCATGGAGAATAGCCAATTTTATGTGAAGCGGCTAAATCCCATGAATGATAAGGACCTCAGCAGTATGAAACCCTCTCAGTCAATAAGAGATGGAAAAGGTCCTTATCCAGCATGGAGAATAGCCAATTTTATGTGAGGCGGCTAAATCCCATGAGTGATAAGAACCTCTGCAGTAGGAAAGCCTCTCAGTCAATAAGAGATGGAAAAGGTCCTTATCCAGCATGGAGAATAGCCAATTTTATGTGAGGCGGCTAAATCCCATGAGTGATAAGAACCTCAGCAGTATGAAACCCTCTCAGTGTATAGGAGATGGAAAAGGTCCTTATCAGGCATGGAGAATAGCCAATTTTATGTGAGGCGGCTAAATCCCATGAATGATAAGGACCTCAGCAGTATGAAACCCTCTCAGTCAATAAGAGATGGAAAAGGTCCTTATCAGGCATGGAGAATAGCCAATTTTATGTGAGGCGGCTAAATCCCATGAGTGATAAGGACCTCAGCAGTATGAAACCCTCTCAGTCAATAAGAGATGGAAAAGGTCCTTATCAGGCATGGGAAATAGCCAATTTTATGTGAGGCGGCTAAATTCCATGAGTGATAAGGACCTCAGCAGTATGAAACCCTCTCAGTCAATAAGAGATGGAAAAAGTCCTTATCCGGCATGGAGAATAGCCAATTTTATGTGAGGTGGCTAAATCCCATGAGTGATAAGGACCTCAGCAGTATGAGACCCTCTCAGTCAATAAGAGATGGAAAAGGTCCTTATCCGACATGGGAAATAGCCAATTTTATGTGAGGCGGCTAAATCCCATGAGTGATAAGGACCTCAGCAGTATGAAACCCTCACAGTGTATAGGAGATGGAAACGGTCCTTACCAGACATGGGAAATAGCCAATTTTATGTGAGGCTGCTAAATCCCATGAATGATAAGGACCTCAGCAGTATGAAACCCTCACAGTGTATAGGAGATGGAAACGGTCCTTATCAGGCATGGAGAATAGCCAATTTTATGTGAGGCGGCTAAATCCTATGAGTGATAAGAACCTCTGCAGTAGGAAAGCCTCTTAGTCAATAAGAGATGGAAAAGGTCCTTATCCAGCATGGAGAATAGCCAATTTTATGTGAGGCGGCTAAATCCCATGAGTGATAAGAACCTCAGCAGTATGAAACCCTCTCAGTGTATAGGAGATGGAAAAGGTCCTTATCAGGCATGGAGAATAGGCAATTTTATGTGAGGTGGCTAAATCCCATGAATGATAAGGACCTCAGCAGTATAAAACCCTCTCAGTCAATAAGAGATGGAAAAGGTCCTTATCAGGCATGGGAAATAGCCAATTTTATGTGAGGCGGCTAAATCCCATGAGTGATAAGGACCTCAGCAGTATGAAACCCTCTCAGTCAATAAGAGATGGAAAAAGTCCTTATCCGGCATGGAGAATAGCCAATTTTATGTGAGGCGGCTAAATCCCATGAGTGATAAGGACCTCAGCAGTCTGAGACCTTCTCAGTCAATAAGAGATGGAAAAAGTCCTTATCCGACATGGGAAATAGCCAATTTTATGTGAGGTGGCTAAATCCCATGAGTGATAAGGACCTCAGCAGTATGAAACCCTCACAGTGTATAGGAGATGGAAACGGTCCTTATCAGACATGGGAAATAGCTAATTTTATGTGAGGCGGCTAAATCCCATGAATGATAAGGACCTCAGCAGTATGAAACCCTCACAGTGTATAGGAGATGGAAACGGTCCTTATCAGGCATGGAGAATAGGCAATTTTATGTGAGGCGGCTAAATCCCATGAGTGATAAGGACCTCAGCAGTGAAACCCTTGATGCACAATCAGTATGGGTAGGAGTATATTTATTGCACAATATTACGCCAGTCATGCGCGATATGGTGCGGTAATTATGCGTGATTATATAATTGTATCAAGGGCTGGTTCAGGAGGTTTGGACCCTGATGCTGGCCATTTGCACTGTTTGTGCACTATTGACTTATTAACATTGATTTTGAACAATTTCATAAAAAAAAATTATTTAGTGTTGTTTTATTTTTTTATTACGCACATTTTTTTAAAGAAAAAATATACTGCAGTTTTAAGAGAATGCCGAGATCCCTCCTGAGAATGGACTAGGACCTGAATGATAGGAAACAAAACTGGTCCTTATAGATGATAGAAAATAGACAACTCATACTGAGCCGGCTATTCTCCATGAGTGCTGAGGACCAGGTCCTTATGGCGCATGGCATTTAGTCACATCAGTGTGAGGAGGCTAAAGTCTATGATTGTTCAGGACATGACCACTAGGGGGTGAAAAGGTCCTTACCACTCATGGGAAATAGCCAGCTCACACTGAGGGGTCTATTATCCATGCTTCATAAGGACCAGGTCCTTATGGCTCATGGACTTTAGACACAACCTTCTTCCTATGCATGGCTGATCCTTTTCTTCATTACTTTACTGCACTGCTGAGCTCCACCTCCTGATCTGGTCACATGATGGTGAGGTCATCGCAGGTCCTTCACCCCCCCTTCTCTGCTAAGCTCCGCCTCCTGCATCTGACATAATTGCAGGTCCTTCAGCTGGTGTCCGGAGCTGTCAACACGAGGGTAATGATTTGTGTTATATGTAAGGAAAGGGACCTTATTGTAAAGTGCAGCTGTTCAGCTGTCCGCCCGTTTGCTTCCACTGACGTTCAGCTGAACAGCAGCACTGAAGCAGGGGGCCCCTTAGACGATGGGGGCCCTGGGCAATTGCCCAGTTTGACACCCCCCTAACGCCGGCCCTGTCCTTAGACTGACAATAGCCACACTGTTCTTTTGGTTTAATTTTCATTTTAATTCTCCAGGTCTCTTTCAAATGGGCAATACAAAGTGCGTAAAATGGATGATTTTGCATGTATTGCTTCAATTTTTTAACCAGTTTACCCCCACCCCCTTCCTGACCAGGTGCATTTTCCTTTTTTCTTTTTTTTTTTAAGTACATGCATACATATTTGGAAGCCATAGAATTTTGTTTCCGTTCAGTTCTGTAAATAATTTTCCTGCACCTTTTTCAGTGATACATGGTGTTTTATTTTTATTTTAGTAATTTTTAATTTTTTTAAAAAATGTAAAAAAAAAAAAAAAAAGGGGGAAATTGCCTATGTTCCACATTTTTTAATTTTGTTTTAATAGTAGAACATGCACTTTTTTCTACAATGGAAATTTTGCTATATAAGAATATATCTTATATAGCAAAATGTCCATTGTAGAAAAAAGTTATGGGGGTGGGTCTAGAAGCTGCGTTGTGTTGTATGGTAGAGTTTTTTTTATTACTTTTTTTTCATTATATTTTATTTTTTTTATTTTACACTTTGTGCCACAAATTAGGTTATTCAAGACCTTTACTTTTTTATTGCAGATTACAGCCGTGGGGGGCATATAAGGCCTCATTCACATGTCAGGGTTTTGGTCAGTAATTTCCATCAGTGATTGTGAGCTAAAACCAAGATTGGAGGAGACACAGAGAAAAGGTTTAAGGGAAAGATCTGCACCTGTTCTGTGTTTTTGACTGCATCTGGTTTGGGCTCACAATCCCTGATGAAAATCACTGACCAAAAAACTGACGTATGAATAAGGTATAAAGCTGTACAGCCTTACTGCAGTGCTGATCTAACCCAGCAGCTTACACAGACTCCCAACCCCAGGCAATCACATGACAGCTGAGACCGGAGTCTGATCTTTATAAATTGCACTCAATGAGCACTATGTACAGAGCGATGGAGAAGGCCTCGACAGGGAAAAATCATCGTGGCCTTCTGCATGGGGAGGATGGTGGTCACTGACAGCTGGCTGCCCTCTGCTGCTGCAGGATGCTGGAGCTGTGATCTCTGCACAGACATGTTAAAACACCCGTGCAGAGATGAAGGATGACTAGTTGGACGTATATAGTCAACAGGTGGTCGGGAAAGGGTTGATAAAGAATTACTTCTGGTTTCGTGTGAATAAAAACTGAAGAATAACACACAGCTTCTTCTAGCAGCCATTAATGAAAACCTAACTGCATCTTGATGCCATCCATGTTCTCTCAATGAATTTTCTGACTGACCCACTGACTTGAATGAACCAGCCTTGCTTGAAAAACTGATCATGCTGTGACTTTTCTTCAATAGACAAATGGTCATTTCACAAAGGAGGTGTTTCCATCCAGATGCAGTCTGTCTTTACATTGGACAGCATCCAGACTGAACACCTTTTCTCCAGTTTTATGGTGGAAAAAGAGCTGCATTTGGCCCGTTTCACACGGTCAGTATTTGATCGGTATTTTTGTATCAGTATTTGTAAGCCAAAATCAAGAGTAGAACCTACATACAAAAGATATAAGGCCTCTTCCACATTTCTGTGTCATTTTCAAGTCCGTAAAAAAAGTGTCCTTGTTTCATCTATGAAGATGTCCGTGAAGGATCCGTGTTTTGTCCGTGAGTCCGTTTCTAGCTTCCTTGTGTCAACCGTAATCCACAGATGTTGTTCCACTGAAAATTAATTTCCAAAGCATCTCCTATTAGACTTCAGTAAAAAATGGATACACCACAGACGTCATCCCTGTTGTGTCCATGATTTTCACAGACCCATAGACTTCAATGGCCGTATTTGCCCATTCCCCCGGCACCCGCACTGCTCCGGATCCCTGCACAGCCGCCACTGCATCTCCCCATTGCGCAGATCAAAACATCAGCACGTCGCTGTTATGGCCTGTTATTGGCTGTCCGGCCAAAAACCCAAGCCAAGTCCAGCCACGTTTCGATCTGCGTGATGGGTAGATACAGTGGCTACTGTGATCAGGAGTGATGCGGGTGCCGTGGAGTGCAGTAAGTATAACCTATATGAGGCATTTGGGGAGTCATTATAGGAGTTGGATAACCCTTTTAAAGATATACTGCATTTTTCAAAAAACTTGTGTTTGATAAATTTGGTGGAAATTTTGGCAATGCAAACGCAAGAAAATATTGTCAGACAAGACAAAATTGCCTCAAATGGTGAATGACAGTTAAAAGGCTTGGCTGGCTGACAGAGCAGGCAGCTAATATGGCCGACTAAGTCTTGTGTCAGAAACAAAGTCAAAAGAAGTCTGAAGCACAAACAACCGGCCTAACAAATACAAGACATCATCGAGATCTGCACCTGTTTGAATACAGCATAAGGGGGGAGTTCACATCACCAATATTTTTCTGTCAGAAGAACAGAAAAATAAAGGAAACAAAAGTATCCTGTAAAAAAAAAAACAGATCCTGTGCATGAGTTAGCTCCAACAGATGCCAAATTTGCATAACTGTGGATCCATTTTTTTATAGGATCAGTTTCTTTTTCTTTATTTTTTTCTTCTTCTAACGGATCAGAATAACAGAAAAATAATGGCGATGTGTACTCCCCCCTAACAGCTCTATACCATACTATCAGTTTTGATAAGCAGTCCATTGTGTTCTGCATCAGCCACAGATGACAATTCTGAAATGCTTTGAGTGGTCTGCAGTATGTCTCCAATTTTCTATATTCATTTATGTCTCCTGTTGATATGGAGATGTATTATTTTCAAGAACATTTCAATCTGAAATAAAAGCAACCTGTAAACATAAAATGTCACTTTTCAATGCCAGTCGCCTTTTAGTTGGAAGTGTGGAAGTTATTTATAGGTATTGCTGGTAGCTAAGAGGCAGGAAATAATGATCTCAGTACAGAGCACAGGATGATGCTGACAAATTGGATTATAAATCTAAATCATCCTTCTGTATCTGGATAGTTACCAGAATAGCTGCTCAAACAATAATAAGGAGCTATAAAGGAGGTGTTTATAATACTACTACACCATCACACGCCCCATGTTTACCTACACTGTGACTGGAAGGCACTCCAGAATCATACATACAGCAATGCCATCTCATTTCCCAATCCTTTTGTCATATAGATTAATAAATCTAATAAACAACTGCCTAAAATATGAAGCAGGGTCCATCAATCTCTGCTGTATAAAATGCAGTTAGGGACAAGGTAACTAGCCCATTACAGCTATGGATGGAGTTTTTCCTTTGTACAGAAAAATAATAATAAAAACTTCTTTAGTATATAGCAGGAGAATTTCAGATAGCCAGTACAACACTTAAGTTTCAAGGCTTTATAGGCTTACAGATTATATTCGGGTTCTGGCTTCATTCATTTAGAAGAGACTACTGAATCGGCAGTACAAACTATAGCCTTGAACTGCGCACCGTCAATGCACCCTTACCAAAACTGCAGTTGGTAATTTAGGGACAAAGAGCCACAGCAATGCCCCTAAACCAGACTGGTTAGCCCATTTATGGGTGAGGCTTACAAAGGACAGTGCCACCCATAAATGGGCAACCTAAATTTGCAGTGAGGGTCTCTGAAAATTAGGGACAGTCCCTGCAAATTCGGGACTGTTGGCATCCATGCCAGTGAATTAATAGTGACTACCGTTATGTTCTGCCATGTTTTACAGAGTCTGAGATGAATAAAGGGTTTTTCAGAAATCCCGCTAATCAGCTGTTCGAGGAGGCTGGACACATGGCCCAGACACAACTTAAGTGAATGGCGCTAAGCACAGCCACTATACAGTGTATGGTGCTGTGCACACCGCAGTGCTGCGGCCTCCTCAAGCAGCTGATTGGCGGGGACCCCCGTGGTAGACTGGGCACTGATCAGATACTGATGACCTATCCTGAGGATAGGTCATCAGTATAAAAAAAGTCAGAAAACCCCTTTTAACGGGCATTACATTACAGACATTGTATTTTATATGTACCATACAGACCAAAAGTTTGGACACACCTTCTCATTCAAAGAGTTTTCTGTATTTTCATGACTATGAAAATTGTAGATTCACACTGAAGGCATCAAAACTATGAATTAACACATGTTGAACTATATACTTAGCAAAAAAGTGTGAAACAACTGAAAATATGTCTTATATTCTAGGTTCTTCAAAGTAGCCACCTTTTGCTTTGATTACTCTTGGCATTCTCTTGATGAGCTTCAAGAGGTAGTCACCTGAAATGTTTTTCACTTCACAGGTGTGTCCTGTCAGGTTAATAAGTGAGATTTCTTGCCTTATAAATGGGGTTGGGACCATGAGTTGTGTTGCGCAGAAGTAAGGTGGATAAACAGCTTATAGTCCTACTGAATAGACTGTTAGAATTTGTATTATGGCAAGAAAAAAGCAGCTAAGTAAAGAAAAACGAGTGGCCATTATTACTTTAAGAAATGAAGGTCAGTCAGTCCAAAAAATTGGGAAAACTTTGAAAGTGTCCCCAAGTGCAGTCGCAAAAACCATCAAGCGCTACAAAGAAACTGGCTCACATGAGGACCGCCCCAGGAAAGAAAGACCAAGAGTCACCTCTGCTGCGGAGGATAAGTTCATCCGAGTCACCAGCCTCAGAAATCGCAGGTTAACAGCAGCTCAGATTAGAGACCAGGTCAATGCCACACAGAGTTCTAGCAGCAGACACATCTCTACAACAACTGTTAAGAGGAGACTGTGTGCAGCAGGCCTTCATGGTAAAATAGCTGCTAGGAAACCACTGCTAAAGACAGGCAACAAGCAGAAGAGACTTGTTTGGGCTAAAGAACACAAGGAATGGACATTAGACCAGTGGAAATCTGTGCTTTGGTCTGATGAGTCCAAATTTGAGATCTTTGGTTCCAACCACCGTGTCTTTGTGCGACGCAGAAAAGGTGAACGGATGGACTCTACATGCCTGGTTCCCACTGTGAAGCATGGAGGAGGAGGTGTGATGGTGTGGGGGTGCTTTGCTGGTGACACTGTTGGGGATTTATTCAAAATTGAAGGCATACTGAACCAGCATGGCTACCACAGCAACTTGCAGCGGCATGCTATTCCATCCGGTTTGCGTTTAGTTGGACCATCATTTATTTATCAACAGGACAATGACCCCAAACACACCTCCAGGCTGTGTAAGGGCTATTTGACCAAGAAGGAGAGTGATAGGGTGCTACGCCAGATGACCTGGCCTCCACAGTCACCAGACCTGAACCCAATCGAGATGGTTTGGGGTGAGCTGGACCGCAGAGTGAAGGCAAAAGGGCCAAAAAGTGCTAAGCATCTCTGGGAACTCCTTCAAGACTGTTGGAATACCATTTCAGGTGACTACCTCTTGAAGCTCATCAAGAGAATGCCAAGAGTGTGCAAAGCAGTAATCAAAGCAAACGGTGGCTACTTTGAAGAACCTAGAATATAAGGCATACTTTCGGTATATAAGTATATAATTCCACATGTGTTAATTCATAGTTTTGATGCCTTCAGTGTGAATCTACAATTTTCATAGTCATGACTCTTTGAATGAGAAGGTGTGTCCAAACTTTTGGTCTGTACTGTATATTACTGGTTAAGTGTTCTATGCCATCAAGGCACGGACCTACTCTGGATTGCTGTCATTGACTGGGCCTGCTAGAGTACTCAATCCAGAAGTAGAGACAGTCCTGAATAACCAAGGATTGCAAACCTACAACGTGGTGAGGCCTAAGTCAGATAACTTGGCTTTAGTTGCTGACCAGAAACTGACTCACCCAGCCTGCTAAGCCCTGCCCCAACAAGCTGTGAGTATACTAAGGACTGTATTCCTGCTAGGATGTACGTTGAGCTGTATTGTGGCCTGACAGAGAGATAAAATCAGCAGCATTAAAAAGGTTCAAGTGAACAAGTGAAAACTGTTTATTCACCCGTGTGAAGATAGCAATGTTTCTGTCCTATCACAGGACCCTTCTGAGAATATATATATATATATACACACACACACGGGCATAACTGCCATAGCGGCAGACCATATATATTACACAGTGTGCACATATAGAAAAGCCTGTGATATGGGGATTACCTGTTGCTGGTCACCTTAGATTTTGGTCAACACAACTCCCATTCCCTTCAAACTGCCATAGGTGTATAGGGCAAATGGCTAAAATAAGTGAACAGGTCAAAAACCTCTTCTGCACCTTTTAGGTCTTATTATTGGTGAGTGGCCCCATTAAGAAGTGCGTACAGGTGCACACCACCTTTGTAAAGTCTTTGATGAACCAGTGTTCAATCAATCACAGGACTGCTTGGAGCTAAGCCACATTTTTGGACAGAAGTTCCTGCTGCACCACCTGTACCTTCGAGTCCATTGCTTTAACTCCCTCCTTGGTCACCTAGGTACTTAAAGGGGTTTTCCGAGAATTTTATGCTGATTACCTTTTATCAGGATAGGTCATCAGTATCTGATCAATGGGGGTCTGACACCGAGGACCCCACCAATCAGCTATTCGAGCAGGCACTGATGCCCCTGTGAGTGCCACGACCTTCCTAGGCCAGTGACTCATGTTCATCGTTCACATGGCCTAGGAACAGTTCAGTGCAATTTAAGTGGATAGGGCAGAGCTCTCCCAAATAGATCAGTAGGCACTTAATGTTTTGTTCCCCTAGGCATGGCTCCATGAGCATCTGGAAGGTTGCAGAGATGTTGCAGAGATAGGAAATAAATGGAGCCAAAAACAATAATAAAATACTAATAGGAGTTTATTATAAACCACCTAATATATCAGAGTCCACAGAAAATCTACTTCTAAATGAAATATCTCATAAAGGAAACAGGTTCTTGGAAATAACCAAAGACAATTACCTTTTCCAACTGGTTCAGGACCCGACTAGAGGGATGGCCATACTAGACTTAGTATTAACCAATAGACCTGACAGAACAACAGATGTGCAGGTTGGGGGACACCTGGGAAATAGTCATTCAAAAGAGCGTTTCTTCAGGGAGGAACACAAATACCAAACTTCAAAAAAGCAAAATTTAACCAACTAAGAAAGGCCATAGGCCTAACTAACTGGGACAAAGTCCTCAAAAATAAAAATACAGCCACAAAATGGGATATTTTTAAAAGCATCCTAATTAGAGATGAGCGAACATGCTCGAAACGAGAACTGTACCGCTCGGCTCCCCTGCGCTCGCAGGAGGACGGAAGCGGCTGCCTGCACCCATGTGAGCGCAGGGGAGCCGAGCGGTACAGTGCTCGTTTCGAGCACGTTTGCTCATCTCTAATCCTAATATCTAATTGTGAGCGGTACATACTATATGGGAATAAAAGGTTAAGAAACAAGAAAAAAAAAACAATGTGGATAAATAGAACTGTAAAGAAAGCAATAAATGACAAACAGAAAACATTTAAATCACTAAAACAGGAGGAAGCATTGAAAAACTATAAGGAAAAAAATAGAATATGTAAAAGACAAATAAAAGCAGCCAAACTAGAGACCGAGAGATTAATCGCCAAAGAGAGTAAAACTAACCCTAAAATGTTCTTCAATTATATAAATGGTAAAAAGTATAAACCTGAAGGTGTTGACCCCTTACAGAGTAATGAGGGGGAGTTGCAGAGAGCGATAAGGAGAAAGCAAAGCTACTAAATATTTTTTTTCTCCACTGTATTCACTGAGGAAAATAAATAGATCAGATGAAATGCAGAATATAAAAGTAAATTCCCCATTAAAAGTGCCCTGTCTGACCCAGGAAGAAGTACAGAGAAGTCTTAAAAAGATTAAAATAGACAAATCGCCAGGACCGGATGGCCTACACCCCCGTACCCTAAGAGAATTAAGTAATGTCATAGCCAGACCCTTATTTCTGATATTTAAGGACTCTATACTGACAGGGAGTGTTCCACAGGATTGGCGCATAGCAAATGTGGTGCCAATATTCAAAAAGGGTCCAAAAACAGAGCCCGGGAACTGTAGGCCGGTAAGTTTAACATCTGTCGTGGGTTAACTGGTTGAAAGTTTTGTAAGAGATGCTATCTTGGAGTACCTCAATGAAAATAAGCAAATAACTCCATATCAGCATGGCTTCATGAGGGATCGGTCATGTCAAACTAATTTAATCAGTTTCCATGAGGAGGTAAATTCTAGACTTGACCTCAGCGAATCAATGGATGTCGTATATCTGGACTTCTCCAAAGCATTTGACACTGTACCACATAGAAGGTTAGTATATAAAATGAGAATGCATGTCCTGGGAGAAAATGTCACAGTTGCAGGTGACACTAAACTGTGTAAAGTAATTAACACAGAAGTGGACAGTACACTGCTACAGATGGACCTAGATAGATTGGAGGCTTGAGCAGAGAAGTGGCAGATGAGGTTTAACACTGACAAATGTAAGGTTATGCACATCGGAAGGACTAATGCAAGTCATCAGTACATACTAAATGGTAAAACACTGGGTAGCATTGACTTGGAAAAGGACCTAGGAATTTTAGTGAACAACAAACTAAGCTGTAGAAACCAGTGTCAGACAGCTGCTGCCAAGGCCAATAAGATAATGGTTTGCATCAAAAAGGCATAGATGCCTGTGATGAGAACATAGTCCTGCCACTCAACAAATCACTAGTCAGACCACACATGGAGTACTGTGTACAGTTCTGGGCTCCTATGAACAAAGCAGACATAGCAGAGCTGGAGAGGGTTCAGAGGAGGGCAACGAAAGTCATAACTGGAATGGGTGGACTACAGTACCCAGAAAGATTATCAAAATTAGGGTTATTCACTTTAGAAAAAAGACGATTGAGAGGAGATCTAATAACTATGTATAAATATATCAGGGGTCAGTACAAAGATCTCTCCCATGATCTTTTTATCCCAAGGACTGTGACCGTGACGAGGGGACATCCCCTGTGCCTGGAGGAAAGAAGGTTCGTTCACAAACATAGAAGAGGATTCTTTACAGTAAGAGGAGTAAGACTATGGAACTCTCTGCCTGAGGAGGTGGTGATGGTAAGTTCCCTAAAAGAGTTCAAGAGGGGCCTGGATATATTTCTGGAGTATAATAATATTACAGGTTATAGTTACTAGAGATGGGTCGTTGATCCAGGGAGTAATTCTGATTGCCTGATTGGAGTCGTTAAGGAATTTTTTCCCCTAAAGTGAGGAAAATTGGCTTCTACCTCACAGGGGTTTTTTGCCTTCCTCTGGATCAACTTGTAGGATAACAGGCCGAACTGGATGGACAGATGTCTTTTTTCGGCCTTATAAACTATGTTACTATGTATGTTACTATGCTGGCAAGACAAAAGGATGTACACAGAAACTCAAACTGCTCCACTGCTTTGACAAATGCTACATTTTCTCCTTCCTGTTTAGCAACTAGTACCTGCCAGTATCCACTTGCTAAATTCATCTCCTGTTTTGAGAAGTGAGTAGGCATCTCATACTTTGCACACATTCAATCACCTGCAATCCATACAGACTTCTTCATAAGTACTATTGGAAATAAGTACTCATGACATGGCTGTCTAACATCTATTTCTTCTAATTCTCCTTTCTTGGGTCAAGCCAAAGCCGATCTCATTGCTGGAGAAAGTGCTAGGATGGTGACACTCACCATCCTTAGCAATAACAGTCAAGTCAAGATAGTACACAGCATACAGGCTACATGTACATTATCTCTTTTTAACACTGGTCCTATCAGCCAGAAACCCTTTCAATCCTTTGCTAATGCCTACTGACAAGGTCAGCAACACTTATCAAAGGCTGGTTCTTCTGCAGGACCACCTGTGGGTCTTTCTAACTAGGAACATGCTTTTACTATTAGGGTCTGTGCTCACTTCAGTCCTTTTAACTTGTAACATATTCATCCCAAAATTCATGGGAACAGGGTCCATAACACTATCTACCAATAGTACTCTATTCTGGCTTTATGCCCTGCCCAAACTGTAATGTCCACTTGCATCACCACCACAACAGTAAAGGGTAGACTGTCAGCTGCATTGAGGCCGACCTAGGAGATTTTGCCTTCATATGATAGGGTGTAAAAGTGAGTTTCAAAGACTGATTCACCATGATGGTTACTTTTGATCCAATGTCCACTAGACAAGATAACTTGATACCATTATGCTTCGTCATCACCGCCAGACATTCACTCATCAAGTCCTTTGCTTACAAAGGAGGTGGCACCTTCTCTTGCAGCATGTCCCTCACTGCAGGCCGGGCTATTTTAAATTCCCCCAACTAATGGTTGTGGGACAGCATGTCCTTTTTAGCTGACCCCTTTTTCTTGCATGTCTTCCAGAAGCTTGACATTCTTCTGAGTTATGTGTCTGGGGTGCCACTTCCAGGAATGCCATCCGAACTTCCATGTTCTTATCTCGCTCAGAAATTAGCTCTGGTTCTTGGGTCACTGGGATTATTCTGCCTTGCTCTTTGTTCTGTAAAGCGAGATTGAGCTGCCCTAGCCGCTGGTTACTGAGGCCTAGTACTGTATACACTAGCAGAATGTCCACATTAGTAAAAAATTTGTAAAGGTTCCTCTGCTATAGCATGGCAGTCAATTTAACATAATTTTCCCACCACTGATGTACAGTATGGAAAATCTCTGAGGAGTGTGAATCTTTTATACAAGCAATAGAAGATAGTGAATTAGCTATAAGCATTCCCTAGTGCAGTTGTATATAGAATTCCAGTGAGGGAGATGCAATGGATATGCATAGATAAATTCTTGAATGTACCTTAAGAAATAATGGTAGAGGTCAAAGGAAAATCCTCTCTCCAGCTCTGTGATACATGTCTGACAAACAGGAAAATACTGCAGGACACCGGATGTGAGCTCACAGAAGAAAAGGAGTTACACAATAAATAACATTAAAATTACAGCATAAGGGCCCATTCACATGACCGTGTGAACGGGTCTGCACCTATTCCGCAAAATTGCAGAATAGGTGCGGGCCCGTTCACTTCAATCGCCGGCACGGGATCTTGCCGTAAAGAAAATATAGAACATAGAATGTATAGAACATGAGCATTTTGAACGGGGTGGCGGAATTTGCGGAACACACGCCGGGCGACAGCCGTGGTATTGCGGATCAACAATACTACAGCCGTCTGAATGACCTCTAAGTAACAAAAAAAAACAAAAACAAATATAACAGCGGCCACTAAATGGCAGCAAATTACAAAAAGTATAGTAAATAAATAAATATAAAAGAATACAATAATGAATTCTAGTTTGAGAAACATTAGCTGGAACAGCACAATAATCAACAGTTTTGCAGTCGATTCCTTAAATTGGTAGTCTCTTATTCCAAGATCCCTTGTCCTCAGTGCAGGTAATTTCTAGCAGACATACACATTTGGTTCTTGCACCGTTGCTGTACTGACACTGGTGTTAAGTTGACTTGTGGTCCACAGCACTGCTTTCAGCTGTGGCTCACGCCTTGTTCACCACAATATTCAAGACCCTGGCAGATTTCATCTTTTTCACACAGTTCTGGTGCTTTGTTTGGTGGCTGGTTCATACCACCATACTCTGCAAATGAGTACTAAGACAGAGGATAGAAGCATTCATCACAAGGCCTCCATATTCTAATCTGACAGTTGTTGGATCCCAAACAGAACGTGGATTATTTGCTAAAGATGATACAATTCCAATTCGAAGCAGTCAAGATTTCTCATTAACAATACCACTGAAAACTAAGGCAACTTGGCTGGCTGTTAACGGCAGGACACATAATGAGTACCATTTCCTTCTGCTAAGCACCTAGAAATAGTTCCGACAGAGACAGAGGGTGTGTAAGGTACCTGTGTCTGCATGGTATACCATGAAACTGTGGGAACTGCTCCTGCTTGGTGGTCTGTCTGGGACATCTGGAGCCTGTTCTCTCTGTGTATGTGCCCTCACTGCTTCTAACACCTTCTAACAGCTAGGTCAGAACAACCTAGTTGGCGGGAAATTCGTCCATACAACCATCCTGCTTTTCTTAGTTAAATGATATGCCCCATCTCAAAGCCTGTTAGCTATGCAAATTGACAGTGTTGTAGAGGCATATCTAGAAGTCAACTCTCTCTCACCAAGAGGTAAACTACCCAAAATTAGCATCTATAAGCCTTTTTATAGGGAAGCGGAGGAAGCACTTTTACACCTTCTGGTGCCCAATGTCTAGTCTGGGAGCATTATTTTTGTCAACGAGTAGATAAATAGACTGCAATGATCAGCGGGTGCAAACCCGCTGTCCCATGTGAACAACCTCCTCAGAGGGCGAGGTCTAATTGCACCACTTGTTCTTCACGATACCTCTGATAGTGAGAATAGCTTTCCTGAGGGGTACACCAGGTGCTACCTCTGAGGAGGGAGGGAACAGAACCTGTGTGTCTGCACGGGGAGGAGTGAGGAAGCCCAGCGCCTGTACCTGATGTGGGGACAGAATCGCAGGCACGGGACACCGGGTTAACATAGACAGACAGAGCGGTAGATGCAACAATATGCAACATTTGGAAAGTGTAAATACATTTTTACAATACTGTCGATTTTGATGTGAAACTAAGAACTGACAAACGCAGCACACTTTTATTTGGCTCTGGTGAGTTGTATGGAGTCTCAAAGCTTGTTATATCTACAAATTTTAACTTTCATTCTGATTTGTCTGTCTCCCTTAGAGAATGTAGCATTACTAAAAGATTGGCTACAAATTACACCTCTGTATGGGAAAATAGGTGGATGTCTTTTTCTTGGCAAGCGTGTGTAAATGCTCTCATTATCTTTTACAGCTGCTTTATTTGGTAGTCTTATAAAAAAAATTATATATAAAACAAAACCATATTAAAATATAACCGCGCTCTTCCCACAGGTTAGTAACATTAATCAATGCATCGTTACGTACGCATAAGGCTTCAAAAAAGTAAATTAATAAGTGGGATTTACAGATCTGCTGTATGCCAAGTAAAAAAACATGTCATATGTTTCAAAATAACTGTAACCATCACCTGCAATAATCTAACAAAGAGATTAAAATTCTGGATATAATTACAACTCCTAAAATCAAGTATACACTATGTATACAATAAACTTGGAGGGCTGAAACTGCCAGCATTTACATCAACACCTACATATTAAGCTGTATATGGATGGGCCAAGAATGTGATGTCATATGAATACTTAGAAGAAACCAATCCAAATTTTAAAAACACAGTTATATAGTTAATTTATTAGCTTAGGGTCAGTCAGTGGCAACCAAGAGCTCCACTTTCAACTATATCCATGTTCAGGACCATGCACAGAATGTCAGCATTCCTGCTCAGCTGGCACAGTGAAGTCACTGCATCACACTGCCTTCATGGGACCACGGACTTCACAGCCACTCATTGTGAGTTTCACGTAAGGGAAGCATACATTTTAGCTTTTATGGGTTATAGTGCCACCTTTGTGGCCCATAAAAGGGACACAAAAGTAGGAATGTTTATTTGAGGGGGGACATAAATTACTAAAAGGGGGCACACATGGAGCATTCAAGGGACACTGCAGGGGCATTTTTACTAATTAGAGGGCATGAAACATCCGCTGTTACCTTCCAGGGGACACAAATGGGGGCATTGTTGCTGTGAGAGAGCACACAAGGGGAACAATCACACAGACGGCACACACTTTCGTATTTTGCAGATCCACGATTTGCAGATGGCAAAATACATACAATTGTGTGCATGAGGCCTTACTGTGTGGTGCACTATTACCATCTGTGGCACAACTAATGTCTGTGGCACAATATGGGACACATTGATTAAGACCAGCGTTTAATAAAGCACTGCACTGGCAGTGGATCCACCGACGTTATGAAGAGGCGCTGGCCTTCCTAGCTGTCTTACATTTAGACCATTTTCTACGCCTAAAAAAGGCATAGAAAATGATAAATGAGAAGGACCTGCCAGACCATCCCCTTCCCCACCCACACCCACTTTTTTAGACCTTTGTGCCGCAATCTGCGCCAGAAATAAGCCTGATATAGACGCATTTAATAAATGACCCCCTATGTGTTTGGCACTATTATTTTTGATACCAAAATTCAGGACCATAGTTTTAGAGGCAATGTATGTGTGGCACTATTTTTGGGTGGTAATTATAGTTATGACAACATTATATCTCAAGTACATTTTAGGTCACTGTGCAAAACAACAGGTACAAAAATAGATACAAATGGAGTGGCAACAGGCACGCACGGCGTTAGATGCAGGACGAGGAGTTTGTGTAGGTGGGGAAAAGTTAGGAATTTTTCTAGAAAAGTAAGCAGCCAAAGATACCGTATCTGGGCAGTAAACTCGGTCCTGTCTAGATTAAGTCTTCATTGTGGTCTAAGGCTACTTTCACACTAGCGTTTTAAAATTCCGGTATTGAGTTCCGTCATAGGGGCTCAATACCGGAATAAAACGCTTCAGTTTTGTCCCCATTCATTGTCAATGGGGACAAAACTGAACTGAAGACAACGGAATGCTCCTGAAAGCATTCCGTTCCGTCTTCAGACCGGAGAACAAACCGCAGCATGCTGCGGTTTGCTCTCCGGTCCAGGCATCCGCACCAAGACGGATCCGGAATGACCCCCAATGCAAGTCAATGGGGGTGGATCCGTCTGGTGTGACCATAATGGTAACCGGATCCGCCCTCCATTGACTTTCAATGGAGTCCATTACGGATCCGGGTACACATAGACACATACAGACATAAACATACACACACATAAAGACATACAAACACACATACATACTTACATGCTCCCCGGCAGGTCTTCGGAGCGTCAGGACGGCTCACACAGGTCACGATTCCCCACAGCGCCCTCTGCTGGGCGCCTGGTGGAATCGTCAGATGACGATTCCACCAGGCGCCCAGCAGAGGGCGCTGTGGGGAATCGTGACCTGTGTGAGCCGTCCTGACGCTCCGAAGACCTGCCGGGGAGCATGTAAGTATGTATGTGTGTTTGTATGTCTATATGTGTGTGTATGTTTATGTGTATGTATATGTATGTACTGTGTGACATGTGTGGGGCCGGAGCGCGGTTCCGGCTCCACACATGTCACTGCGGCAGGCCTGATCCGGCAGCACCCTTCACCTGCCGGATCAGGCCTGCCGCCAGTGTGAAAGTAGCCTAAGTTAGATAGAAAAGACAGGAAAGTGAACAACTGACTGTGAGTCATTGGATATAACTGTATTATATTTGTTTATACTGTCTACAGAGTGCCTGTGTTCAACTGGTATCTTTCCATTATATGGTCACTTTATAGTGTTAATATTAGTCTTTGCATGGTGTTTTAATTACAGTGCCTTGCGAAAGTATTCGGCCCCCTGGAACTTTTCAACCTTTTGCCACATTTCAGGCTTCAAACAAAAAGATAACATTTTAAATTTTTAGTGAAGAATCAACAAGTGGGTCACAGTTGTGAAGTGGAATGAAATTTATTGGATAATTTAAACTTTTTTTGTAATAATAAAACTGAAAAGTGTGGCGTGCAAAATTATTCGGCCCCCTTGCATTAATACTTTGTTGCGCCACCTTTTGCTGCGATTACAGCTGCAAGTCGCTTGGGGTATGTCTCTATCAGTTTTGCACATCTAAAGACTGAAATTCTTGCCCATTCTTCCTTGCAAAACAGCTCGAGCTCTTTGAGGTTGGATGGAGAGCGTTTGTGAACAGCAGTTTTCAGCTCTTTCCACATATTCTCAATTGGATTCAGGTCTGGACTTTGACTTGGCCATTCTAAGACCTGGATACGTTTATTTTTGAACCATTCCATTGTAGATTTTGCTTTATGTTTGGGATCATTGTCTTGTTGGAAGATAAATCTCCGTCCTAGTCTCAGGTCTCTTGCAGACTCCAACAGGTTTTCATCCAGAATGGTCCTGTATTTGGCTCCATCCATCTTCCCATCAATTTTAACCATCTTCCCTGTTCCTGCTGATGAAAAGCAGGCCCAAACCATGATGCTGCCACCACCATGTTTGACAGTGGGGATGGTCTGTTCAGGGTGATGAGCGGTGTTGCTTTTACGCCAAACATATCGTTTTGCATTATTTCCAAAAAGTTCGATTTTGGTTTCATCTGACCAGAGCACCTTCTTCCACATGTTTGGTGTGTCTCCCAGGTGGCTTGTGGCAAACTGTAAACAAGACTTTTTATGGATATCTTTGAGAAATGGCTTTCTTCTTGCCACTCTTCCATACAGGCCAGATTTGTGAAGTGTTCGACTGATTGTTGTCCTATGGACAGACTCTCGCACGTCAGCTGTAGATCTCTGCAGTTCATCCAGAGTGATCATGGGCCTCTTGGCTGCATCTCTGATCAGTCTTCTCCTTGTTTGAGATGAAAGTTTAGAGGGACTTGGTAGATTTGCAGTGGTCTGATACTCCTTCCATTTCAATATGATTGCTTGCACAGTGCTCCTTGGGATGTTTAAAGCTTGGGAAATATTTTGGTATCCAAATCCGGCTTTAAACTTCTCCACAACAGTATCACGGACCTGCCTGGTGTGTTCCTTGGTCTTCATGATGCAGAACCCTGAGACTATCACAGAGCAGGTGCATTTATAGAGAGACTTGATTACACACAGGTGGATTCTATTTATCTTCATCAGTCATTTAGGACAACATTGGATCATTTAGAGATCCTCAATGAACTTTTGGAGTAAGTTTTCTGAACTGAAAGTAAATGGGCCGAATAATTTTGCACGCCCCACTTTTCAGTTTTATTATTACAAAAATAGTTTAAATGATCCAATAAATTCCGTTCCACTTTACAATTGTGACCCACTTGTTGTTGATTCTTCACCAAAAATTTAAAATGTTATATCTTTTTGCTTGAAGCCTGAAATGTGGCAAAGGGTTGAAAAGTTCCAGGGGGCCGAATACTTTCGCAAGGCACTGTATATCAGCATGGTGGTATTATTCAGCCCCTATGTGGTCATGATATGGCAATATTATTTAGGCCTTGTACAGTGGTATCAATTGTAATATTGGTCTTTGCATAGAGTGTTTTGTTCTCTCTACCGTTACAATCATTTTTTATTAAAATTCCTTAAACTGCTTCCCCCAGTTTAGTGTTAGGCAAATGTAATAGTGGCCAGTGAGTCCAGGCTCCTGTGCCAAAGCCTGACTGTCACACATAATGTTCAGAGTTTACAATAAAAAAAACAAAAAACACAACATTGAACAGGATGCAAAAAATGGCATGAAATGACCCTTACATATAACTAACAAAATACATATTTTGTTTGTTATAACATTACAACAACCTATTTTTATATTAAATTTACCTCAGTGGTCAGCTGATGGCCTTGGTGGTCTTAAAACACTCTCTTTAAGAACAGTTTTGTATTTGCAATGACCCACAGGGGGGACAAGGATTGGGGCAGGGTTAGTGGCTATGATGGTGATAGTAGTACTCACAGTTCATGGTGGCAGTCCTCAGCCTGGCTCTCCCTAAGCTGTGCACTGAATGGAGGGCACACCCTGGACCTTAAAGGGGTATTCTCATTTTAGACAATGGGGGCATATCGCTAGGATATGCCCCCATTGTCTTATAGGTGCGGGTCCCAACGCTGGGACCCGCACCTATATCCAGAACGGAGCGGGGAGCGCTGCGCCTGGAGGACCCCAGGTTTCCGGGGGTCCGGCCACCACCAGGCGCAGCTCCCCGCGCCGCTCATAGAAATGAATGGGAGCCGGGCCGTGCATGCGCGGTGCGCTCCCATTCATTTCTATGGAGCCGACGGAAGTAGCCGAGCCAGCGCTCGGCTATTTTCGGCGGCCCCATAGAAATGAATGGAGGGCGGCTGTGCATGCGCAGTGCGCCCTCATTCACTTCGGGGGCTCCGTTCTGGAAATAGGTGCGGGCCCCAGCGGTGGGACCCGCACCTATAAGACAATGGGGGCATATCCTAGCGATATGCCCCCATTGTCTAAAATGAGAATAACCCTTTAATGGGAGCTCCTGCATGGTGTTAGGTGGGGTGCCCTTGATGTTAGGTGTATAGTAGGGTGCACGGCAGGAGATTAGAAGCAAGGCTGAAAAATGGCAGAAATGCAAATGGTGAAATGGTGGTGCAAGGCAAATGGGTCAGGGTAACAAATCCAGTGTTCTTCTCTGAGGTAGTTTAGAGTTTGAGTACGGTATGTACACAATATTCCCAAAGCTGGCTGGACATTATTTGGACAGATACTTATTACTGACAATACTCACAGCTGACAATGCATATCAGAGCAAAAACCAAGACATGAAGAGGAAAACTGCATGTAGAGCTCAGAGACAGTATTGTGTGAAGGAACAGATCTGGAGAAGGGTGAAAAACATTCTGCTGCACTGAAAGTTCCCAAGAGCATAGTGGCCTCTATAATTCTTAAATGGAAGACATTTTTAACAAACAGAAGTCTTCCTACAGCTGGCTGTCCCCAAACTAAGTAATTCGGAGAGATGGGCTTTGGAAAGAAAGGTGACCAAGAACCCAATGGTCATACTGGCTGAGCTTCAAAGATCCTGTGTGGAGTTGGGAGAAAGTTCTAGAAGGTCAATCATCACTGCAGCATTCCACCAATCTGAGCTATAAAGCACAGTGGCCAGACAGAAGCCTATCCTCAGTAAAAAAAAAAAAAACATGACAGTTTGAAAAAAAGCACTTAAAGGACTCAGACTGTGAGAAACAAGATTGTATGGTCTGATGAAACCAAGATTGAACTTTTTGGGCTGAGTTCTAAGCGCCATTTTTGGAGGAAACCAGGCACTTCCCAATATCTCCCCTGCAGTGAAGCATAGTGGCATCATGTTGCGGGGTATCATCCAGCTGCTGGGACAAAGAGACTGGTCAGTGTTAACGGAAAGCTGAATGGAGCTCTCGGCCCAGGAATTACAGAATATATCCCCAGAACCTCAGTTGCCTGCCAAAGGTTCTTCGTAGAGAATTTAGAAAGACAGAGAAAAGGAGTACCAAAACCCCCACCATTGCTGTTATCCATACTTTACTATTGGGTAGGAATTGCACTCTCGACACTGCCTTGATTCTGTTGGATGTGCTACTACTCCCATTCTGCACTTTAGTAAAGAGAGACTTATTTATTTGCACCAACTAACCTGATCAAATACTCTATCATAATATGTTGACCTGCATTCACGCTCCTGCCTCGCACCATGCCAAAACACTTAACAATAAGGGCACCCAAAGTAAAATCAGACTGAAGCCCCAAAAACAGGGTTTGCTCTGAGGCAAGAAAGGATGCATCTTACTGGAACTACACGACCCTAGGTGGTATCAGTGTAAGGATTACCACCGTGATCTAGGAGTTCAATGATCATCACCAGAGCTACTACCACTCCCACTCTCCACTTGCTATTCCTGGGCTCGCTGCATATGTACTACAGTTCCCACCGCTGGATGTAGATCTTCCAATGGGTAGCTAATCCATGGTAAAAGCATGGTGGGCACCTGAGGCAATGTACCATTTCCACTAGCTATATGGCCTGTTGCTATAGAAGAGCGATTGCACTTACAGTATTGTCTGTCCTTTGCATCATTCCTTGTATTCTGTACTTTTTCTCTCTCTCTCTCTCTCTCTCTCTCTCTCTCTCTTTCTTAGAGGATGGTGGTAGTTATACAAGAATGAAGGTTCCTTACAGCAGGTCTCACTTCTTCACAGGCACATGCAGGTACTTCCGCTTAGGCTGCCCTACAAACACTCCCTAAACTCCTGACCCAGAGGAGAAGGACCCACCTCCTCCCACTGAGCAGCGCAACATAATTAATCAGTTATCACATACAAAAAATGCATTAACATTAACTATGAACAATAACCCATTAATAGCAAATTACCTATCTGACAGTAGCCCTCTGGGGTACTGAATGTTTGATAATATTATATTCCCAAATATCTTTCATTAGCTATATTGGCTTGTTTTGTCTGGGGAGCAATCATTAGGAGAAATAAAATGGCCGCCATTAGTACACACAAAACCTGTTCTAATCACACAGCAGGACAATTTACTTCACAACTAGAGATGAGCGAATCATTCAAAAAATTATTCGCCGAACATTCGCCGAACTTTTCCTAAAATTCGTATATTCGACGCATAGATTCATTGTATTTGCATACAAAATATATATTATTATGTGCTATTAGCGAACATTCGCTCACTAATAACGAACGTTCATTTACAAAATGTACGCAACTTCTTAGAAGACGTACGCATGAGCGTACAAATAGCTTACGAATCTCAGCGCACTATTGTCTAAGCAATTACGTAATACGCAGGCACGTACGAGGAGAGGCCGCGGCGTGCACTCCTCAGAGGCAGAGCGAATATTCGAGACATATATATGGTAAAGTGCAAATACATTATTATAGGTATAATATAAAAATTTTAAATATCACCTACCTAGTATGCTCACGGACACGTTTAAGTCTCTTTTCTTCTGACGCTTGTCATAGAACTGGAGCAGAGTCCCAAACTCAGTCGCAATTTGTAACCCACATAGGTAAAATTGTAATCCAAATGGGTAAAAAAAAAGCAGCAAAGGTTCCTTAAAAAACCCTCTTTCAAGGGGCTCCCCAAATAACCTGAAAAGGGGGAAAAAGGGATGAGGCGCACGAACGCGCAACTTAATTTCCTGAGTTGCCTCGTCATCCTCCCGCGCTGGAGAAAGGAACGGAACTACCAGGGAGGAGTCTGCATCGCTGAATTGAATTCGTAAGCAACAGCGTATAGAGTAACTACCAGGGAAAAGTCTGCATCGCTGAATTGAATTCGTACACGACAGCGTATAGAGTAACTAAATTATATGTAGAATAGAGTATAATTTATAGGACACACTACGTAGCGAATGCGTACAAAAGCGAAGCGAATCACCTAATATTCGGATTCGCTTCGCAGCTGAAAAATCCCAAGATTCGATACGAATCTACGAAGCGGCGAATAGACTCGCTCATCTCTATTCACAACACTGTGGTAAAGAGCTGCTTCTTCCTCCTCTCTGCTCTACTTGTCAGGGATTATGATCCTAAATACAGCTGTTAAGATCTTCAGCTGAATCTCCAAAGGAAAGGGCCTCATTAGGAGACATGAAGTACAGAGAGGACGGACAGGACAGACTGTGATAATGGAGACTTCATATCTCCTCATGAACTCCATTCCTACACAGATTTAGCTGAAGTTCATATTAAACTGAATTCAGGATCATAATCCCTGAGAAGCAGAGCACAGAGAAGGAAGAGGCAGCTCTTTACCTCAGTGTTGTGAAGTAACTTGTCCTACTGTGTTATTAGGACAGGTTTTTGGTGTACTGATAGGACAGCAGCCATTTTATTTCTCCTAATGATTGCTCCCTAGACAAAACAAGCTATTATAACTAATGAAAGGTATTTGGGAATATATTTATAATAAAGTAATTATTTTTTTTTTAAAATACAGAATACAGTATTGCTGTTAATACTGGTAAAAATGAAGAATAAGTCTATTTTTCTAAACAATAGGTCATATGATGTAATTCTAAACTAAATTGCTGCTGCAGCCCCAGAGTTCCTTAGAATCCTTTTAAAAAAAATGAGTCATCTAGACAGCAGCAGCCAGCTTCTCCAGCAGTCGTTCATGTAATGGAAAAAGACAACTCTCATACAGTCATACTCCTCTTAAAGAGGACCTTTCATCGTTTTAACTTACACTATCTAAATACCTTTATTGATAGGGCACCCCCTGCTGATGCCAGCACCCGTTCAGGTTTTTCAAAATATCGCTCCTGCGCCCCGCTGTGGCACCCTGTGCATTTCCCGCTCAGTATGCTAATACTGAGCATCGGAACAGGGAGGAGACGCCAGGCTCTCAATGGGCGTTTCCTTCTCCCCGGCTGTGCCGCAATCCAATCACATAGGAGAGCATCACAGCCAAGGAGTTTAGATCCTATAGCTTCTTTTAGATATTTGGTTAGTTCATTTGTTCTATGGGGTATAAAATACTATGTTTGGAGACACACACTCAGCACTGCGATTTTTCTACTGCTGCTCCACACTTCTATCTACATCATGCCATATTCTGCCTGACTTTCATATTTATTTCAATGCTGTCTTGCTGCTCTTGTCTCGGAATAAGGCCTCTTTACAGTATATTTGCTGGCTCCGATCCGCATTTTTCACATGAAAAAAAGAGATTCTGAGAGCATACTGTGTACTGTCCGCATTCGTATGCCTCACAAAAAAAAAATAGAACATTTCCTATTCTTGTCCGTATTGCGGACAAGGATAGGCATTGTTACAATGGATCCGCAAAAAAAAAAACTATGCCATACGGACGCTATCCGTTTTTTTTGTGGATCCGCAATTTGCGAACCGCAAAACACAACGTTTGTGTGAAAGAGGCCTAAACGAAAGAATCTTCTCAAGAAGAAGTTGTCTCAAAAAGTTTTGCACAACATGTAACCCTTACAGTTCTGGAATGTGTTGGATAACACTAACATAATGCTTTTAGTGTTATACAATACATTCCAGAACTGTATGGATTACATAGCATCATAAATCAGTATAATGCTATGTGACCCAGTCAGTACCGGGAGTTCAGGCCAGGGTCTGCGGTGCGGAAGACGTGTGTGTCTGCAAGGGGCCTTAGGGTCTGGAATAATTTTCATTTTTCTGCCTTGTTTTTTTTTTTGCAAGATACTCCTGGTGCTGGCTGTACTCACCGCACCTTGTTCCTCTCCGTGCACTGCGCATATAATCTGGTGACTCTTATAAGGAGAAAAATACTCGTCACTTCTATTGGAAAAAATTCTTTGTGGGGTAAATCAACTTCTGGCATGGTGTTTTGGGACTTGTGCTTATTGTGTTCACTATGCATTACACTGACATGACAGTCTTATTACTGTATGTTTCTATTATGTTTTACTACTTTCATAAAAATATTTCTTTGTATCTTCATATTTTGACAGCCATAACTTTTTATATATTTTCACCTACAGAGCTGTGTTAGGGCTCATTTTTGGGGAGCAACTTTTTGGTCATTTTATTTAGATTTTTGGGGGGTGGCAACATGACCAAAAAATAAATAAATAAAAAATCGGCTATTTTTTTCTGGTAAGTGGTTCACTTCGCATGATAAATATTTTCATATTGTGGTGATGTGTACAGTATACGTGCTGGAAGGCGTGTGTATCTCACCTGTTGTTCAGTTTAGCTGGGTGAGATAACTGAAATCCAGAAATGGTGCTGCTTCAGCAAGGCATAGCTTGCTGGAGATTTTGTTTAAAGTGACATGGGCTGGATTTCTTAGACTTGGAGACAGGTTGGTAGCGGGAGTCTTCCAGTCCACACCCTTCCACTACAGGTATTGCGGTTAGCCGAGGAGATTGCAGGTGAGGCCTGCTAGTGTAATCACGGAGGGATAAAACGACCCTCTGTGTATGAGTGGGAGAGAGAGGGCCCGAGTGGTCCCAGCCAGGAAGGGCTGGAGGAAGGGGGGGAAGCCTATGAGCCTGAGAGGTTGGAGCCTGCAGAGGCTCTGTGTGGTCTCAGCCAGGAGGGCTGAGGGGCCACAAGGCTTTGTATAGCCTAAAGTTTGGAGGGCCTAGCGTCGCCTACGGTCAGAGTCAGGAGGGCTACTGGACCATCTCCCCCCAAAGGTGCTGGTGAGGTCACAGCGAGGAGGCTGCTGGACCATACGGCTGAGGAAGTCGGATCTAATACCGTGTGTGAACGGCGCTCTATAGGTGAGATAGAGACTACACATGTATTAGGTAGAGCCCAGACGGGCAGGTGTTTATTTGAATGTTTTTCATGTGTGTTGGTGCTAAAGAGTGAAAATAAAGCACCATTGGATGTTAAACCTCCTGTGTGTTGGAAGAGGGTGGGTGTGTGACCAAAAAGATTCTCATCCTCCTGTAACCTCTTTTTCTATGAGCCAGCACGGTGGCTCAGTGGTTAGTGATGGTGCCAGAGTTCAAATCCAACTAGGGTCAATATCTGCATGGAGTTTGTATATTCTCCCTGTGTCTGTGTGGGTTTCCTCCCACACTCCAAAAACATACAAATTGGCCTCCTATGAAATTGACCCTAGTGTGGGTTGGGATCAAGTGCCTATATGGCAGCCACAGACCGGGAGACCACCCGCCAATTATCCCTGCTCTTTCAGTCCCTGTAAGAAAAACACATTGCTTTGGAAGCTCTTTAGCGCTCGTGCACACAATCTAGCTGTATACTAATGAGCTGTGGGCACTCCTTGCATTGTGCCTATGAACCAAATTATCTTCTGTCTTCTACTACAAGAATTGCATTATGGGTAGAATACTCCCATAATATGGCATGCAGTGAACACAGAGAAGTAATGTACTATAGCGGTCAGTGACCTGTAGCCTGTCCTGATATGTCTCATTTAGGCTACTTTCACATCTGCGTTTTCCTTTCCAGTTTTGAGATCTGTCAGAGGATCTCAAAACCACAGGAAAACGTATGAATGAAACTGAAGAAGAAAAAAGGCAGATGTGAAAGTAGCCTTAGTTATGCAGTAAGTGTGAATGAAGCCAAAATCTCAGGTACATAGAAACAATATACAGACAACCATAACCACTGAGCCACCATACCCCAATCCAAAAAAGCATGGGCACCCTTGACAGCCAGAAATGTTAGCAAACATTTTCTGAAGTACCCTTTGTGCTTAAATATAATTACTTATATTTGTTACACAAGCTCCTTTACCATTTATTTTTGAGTGCAACAAAAATAGAAAACGTATACTATTCGTCTTAACTTATTTTGGGTATTGTGGTTTTAACATTTTAGTCACTAAAAAATTATACCTTCTTCAGTGAAAACCACAAACACCCACCATCAAGTGCAAGGTACCAGATCCATGGGTACATTGCAAGCATAAATGCAAGTGTTGGTGTCAGATTTCAGCTGCTTATGTAAAATACACATAAGTTTTGCAATAGGCAATTATTGAATGTGTGAACATACCCTTAAAGGGATTGTCCGGGAATTTATAATGATGACCTATCATCAGGATAGGTCATCTATATCAGATTGGCACCCCCGTTGGCATGGTAAGTGCCACCTTGTCCTGCTGTACAGGTTTCATGTGTGATATGTACAGAGATATACTTTAATAGTCTAAAGGCAATGTACGCAGCGCCCCCAACTGTATTTATGTGGACTGCATCTGTCATGTGACAAAGTTTGTGTGTAACCCCAGCATAATGTAGTCTTTTCAATAGGATAAAAATATCACATTTAGGACAAAATCATACATTCCACTGGTAGTGCAGCAAATATTCTATGTAAGCTATAAACTACTGATTCAACGACTTGGACCTAGCCTAACATCATACCCAATAACCTGCGGTGTGTGAATTAATTTTGGAAAATCTGCCACATGTGAATGTGGCTTTAAGGGACAACTCAATGTAAAATCCAAAGCATAGAATAGACAAAATTACTAGAGATGAGCGAGTAGTGAAATATTCGAAAGTTCGAAATTCGATTCGAATAGACTGCGAAATTCGACTATTCGACCGGATATCGAATCCCATTAAAGTCTATGGGGAAAAAATGCTCGCCACTTGGAAATCTCAATTCGACCACTTGGAGGTCACCAAGTCCACCCTGGAACCTCAGAAAAGGATGCCAACACTGCTGGAATGCAACTGGGACAGCAGGGGAAGCATGTCTGGGTGCATATAACGCGCCCAAGTCGCACTATTACGCCACTATCACAGCCTCTCAACAATACACTCCAAACACAATCTAACCTCTCTGTAAAGTGAGACCATACAAGGAAACCTTCTTTCCTCTACATTGCCATGGACCCCAAGCCAAACTAGACAAAAAAAAAGATGAAATTCTGCACCCCTTAAAATCACGTTGCCTATGACAACCACAGATGGCATAGGCAAGGGGGAAAGCAAATAGACCCCACCCCTAATTGTCATTGTGTGTGTGTGTGAGATGTGGTCAGACATGTCTTCTTTAAAATGTAAAAACAACTCAAACACATGCAGAAGCCTTAAAATGCCCAAATTGTTGGCGCTAGAGATATCAGTGACCCGACCTGGCCCAGTGTCATGTCTAGCAGGTAAAGCAGTGGGGATGTTGAGGGATGCGTAGGACCGCAAAAGGAAGGAAGAGGCCGTGGGCTGGCCAGAGGCTCATGGAAAATTTTGTGGCGGCCCAAGAGGTGACACCTCTTAAAAATTATGTGGAGGCCCAAGAGGTGAGACCTCTTAAAAATTATGTGGAGGCCCAAGAGTTGACACCTCTTAAAAATTATGTGGAGGCCCAAGAGGTGAGACCTCTTAAACATTTTGCGCAGGCCCAAGAGGTGAGACCTCTTAAAAATTATGTGGAGGCCCAAGAGGTGAGACCTCTTAAACATTTTGTGGAGGCCCAAGAGGTGAGACCTCTTAAAAATTATGTGGAGGCCCAAGAGGTGAGACCTGTTAAAGATTTTGTGGAGGCCCAAGAGGTGAGACCTCTTAAAAATTATGTGGAGGCCCAAGAGGGGAGACCCGTTAAAAATTATGTGGAGGCCCAAGAGGTGACACCTCTTAAAAATTATGTGGAGGCCCAAGAGGTGAGACCTCTTAAAAATTATGTGGAGGCCCAAGAGGTGAGACCTCTTAAACATTTTGTGGAGGCCCAAGAGGTGAGACCTCTTAAACATTTTGTGGAGGCCCAAGAGGTGAGACCTCTTAAAAATTATGTGGAGGCCCAAGAGGTGAGACCTGTTAAAGATTTTGTGGAGGCCCAAGAGGTGAGACGTATTAAAAATTATGTGGAGGCCCAAGAGGGGAGACCTGTTAAAGATTTTGTGGAGGCCCAAGAGGTGAGACGTATTAAAAATTATGTGGAGGCCCAAGAGGGGAGACCCGTTAAAAATTATGTGGAGGCCCAAGAGGTGAGACCTGTTAAACATTTTGTGGAGGCCCAAGAGGTGAGACGTATTAAAAATTATGTGGAGGCCCAAGAGGTGAGACCTGTTAAACATTTTGTGGAGGCCCAAGAGGTGAGACGTATTAAAAATTATGTGGAGGCCCAAGAGGGGAGACCTCTTAAAAATTATGTGGAGGCCCAAGAGGTGAGACCTCTTAAACATTTTGTGCAGGCCCAAGAGGTGAGACCTCTTAAAAATTATGTGGAGGCCCAAGAGGTGAGACCTGTTAAAAATTATGTGGAGGCCCAAGAGGTGAGACCTGTTAAACATTTTGTGGAGGCCCAAGAGTTGACACCTCTTAAAAATTATGTGGAGGCCCAAGAGGGGAGACCTCTTAAAAATTATGTGGAGGCCCAAGAGGTGAGACCTCTTAAACATTTTGTGCAGGCCCAAGAGGTGAGACCTCTTAAAAATTATGTGGAGGCCCAAGAGGTGAGACCTGTTAAAAATTATGTGGAGGCCCAAGAGGTGAGACCTGTTAAACATTTTGTGGAGGCCCAAGAGGTGAGACCTCTTAAACATTTTGTGGAGGCCCAAGAGGTGAGACGTATTAAAAATTATGTGGAGGCCCAAGAGGGGAGACCTCTTAAAAATTATGTGGACGCCCAAGAGGTGAGACCTCGTAAACATTTTGCGCAGGCCCAAGAGGTGAGACCTCTTAAAAATTATGTGGAGGCCCAAGAGGTGAGACCTCTTAAACATTTTGTGGAGGCCCAAGAGGTGAGCCATAAATATAAAAATTTTTCTGATTTACGGAGCAATTCTACGGCGGTTAAGGAGGAGGAGGAGGAGGTGGAGGAGGAAATGGCACTTCATACAGATGGCACTTCACTTTTGGCTGCTTTCCACGGTTGGAGAAGCAAAGTCCGGGTCAATCCACTTGCTGTTCATTTTGATTAGCGTCAGCCTGTCGGCACTGTCGGTTGACAGGCGGCTGCGCTTATCGGTGATAATGCCCCCGGCAGCGCTGAACACCCTTTCTGATAGCACGCTGGCGGCAGGGCAGGCAAGCACCTCCAAGGCGTACAGGGACAGTTCCAGCCACGTGTCCAACTTGGATTGCGAAGACCCAGTACAGTTTGTTCTCCACTATCCGGACAACACGTGTGTCCCGGGAAAAGCAGCCCAGCATGAAGTCAGCCATGTGTGCCAGACTCTGAATAGGCATGACGTCACTGCCCCCACCAGAAGGATCACTTGCCATTTCCTCCTCTTCCTCTTCCGCCTCCTCTCCGCCCCATCCGCGCTGAACCAATGGGACGCACACAGCCTGACTGCTACCCTCGCCGCCAGCATCCTCCTCCTCTTCCACAGCCACCTCCACGTCGTCCTCCTCCTCCTCATCCTCCTCCTCCTGCAACTGCCACCGTGAAGCAGACAAAAGTGTGGTCTGACTGTGTAGCTCCGTTGCGTCTCCTCCTGCCCCCGTCTCCTCTGTGTGCAATGCGTTCTCCCTTATTGCGATGAGGGATTCTTTAAGGACGCATAGGAGCGGGATGGTTACGCTCGGCCCTGCTGGCTGTGGCCTCACTTCTCTGTCTGAACTGTCCTCTGCCTGTGGACATCCCTCTGCCTGTGGACATCCCTCTGCCTGTGGACATCCCTCTGCCTGTGGCCATCCCTCTGCCTGTGGACATCCCTCTGCCTGTGGACATGCCTCTGCCTGTGGACATCCCTCTGCCTGTGGACATTCCTCTGCCTGTGGACATCCCTCTGCCTCTTGCTGCCTTTTTCGGTGCTGCGCAGACCACCACCTCTCCACTGCTTTCCTCGCTGGACATCACCCTGGACCGGGTCAGTATCGGACAGTACAAAGCGGTGGTACATTTCATACTCCAGCCGTGGCCTGTTTTCATTCTCCCAATGCCTTGAGACATGTACTGAATGTAAATGAAGGTGTTGTAATCGCGTCTCTCTGTGACAATAGCTCGATACTATCAACTGCCAATTTTATTTTTAACTTTTTTTTTTTTTAGCGAACAGTTTTTTTCAACTTACTGATGTTTTCCAGTCTCTGTTTGGAAACTTTCTATGACTTTTTTCGTACTGGGTGCATTTGGTATAAATATGCAGAGAGTTATTTATGGTTTAATCGCAGAACGATGCAAAGGGAAAGCGTCGTCTAAAGGAGAATCATTTACCTCAGATAATTCAACCAGCAACTATGGCCCCCAACAGCATTTCCGCGCCCCCGTCCTCGTCCACGTCCTATTCCGCTAGCCCCCCTCCGCATTTTATTTTTTTTTGGTTACAATATTTTGCCTTCACAGCCGTGAAATAATTTTGCAAGAGAACGCACAGTACAGTTGCCAATTATAAGGCCTAATATTTTAGAGTTCAAGGTACACAGCCGTGTACTAACTTTTCAGACGGTGGGTATTAACACCAGGTATTTAAAGAATTTTGCAAGAGAACGCACAGTACAGTTGCCAATTATAAGGCCTAATATTTTATAGTATAATTATGTGGAGGCCCAAGAGGTGAGACCTCTTAAAGATTTTGTGGAGGCCCAAGAGGTGAGACCTCTTAAAGATTTTGTGGAGGCCCAAGAGGTGAGACCTCTTAAAGATTTTGTGGAGGCCCAAGAGGTGAGACCTCTTAAAGATTTTGTGGAGGCCCAAGAGGTGAGACCTCTTAAAGATTTGTGGAGCCCAAGGTGAGACCTCTTAAAGATTTTGTGGAGGCCCAAGAGGTGAGACCTCTTAAAGATTTTGTGGAGGCCCAAGAGGTGAGACCTCTTAAAGATTTTGTGGAGGCCCAAGAGGTGAGACCTCTTAAAAATTATGTGGAGGCCCAAGAGGTGAGACGTATTAAAAATTATGTGGAGGCCCAAGAGGAGAGACGTGTTAAAAATTATGTGGAGGCCCAAGAGGTGAGACCTGTTAAAAATTATGTGGAGGCCCAAGAGGTGAGACCTGTTAAACCTTTTGTGGAGGCCCAAAAGGTGAGACCTGTTAAAAATTATGTGGAGGCCCAAGAGGTGAGACCTGTTAAAAATTATGAGGAGGCCCAAGAGGTGAGACCTCTTAAACATTTTGTGGAGGCCCAAGAGGTGACACCTCTTAAAGATTTTGTGGAGGCCCAAGAGGTGACACCTCTTAAAGATTTTGTGGAGGCCCAAGAGGTAAGACCTCTTAAAGATTATGTGGAGGCCCAAGAGGTGAGACCTCTTAAAGATTTTGTGGAGGCCCAAGAGGTAAGACCTCTTAAAGATTATGTGGAGGCCCAAGAGGTGAGACCTCTTAAAAATTATGTGGAGGCCCAAGAGGTGAGACCTCTTAAACATTTTGTGCAGGCCCAAGAGGTGAGACCTCTTAAAGATTTTGTGGAGGCCCAAGAGGTGAGACCTCTTAAAGATTTTGTGCAGGCCCAAGAGGTGAGACCTCTTAAAAATTATGTGGAGGCCCAAGAGGTGAGACGTATTAAAAATTATGTGGAGGCCCAAGAGGAGAGACGTGTTAAAAATTATGTGGAGGCCCAAGAGGTGAGACCTGTTAAAAATTATGTGGAGGCCCAAGAGGTGAGACCTGTTAAACCTTTTGTGGAGGCCCAAGAGGTGAGACCTGTTAAAAAGTTATGTGGAGGCCCAAGAGGTGAGCAATAAATATATACATTTTTCTTATTTACGGAGCAATTCTACGGCGGTTAAGGAGGAGGAGGAGGTGGAGGAGGAAATGGCACTTCATACAGATGGCACTTCACTTTTGGCTGCTTTCCACTGTTAACCTCTTAAACATTTTGTGGAGGCCCAAGAGGTGACACCTCTTAAAGATTTTGTGGAGGCCCAAGAGGTGACACCTCTTAAAGATTTTGTGGAGGCCCAAGAGGTAAGACCTCTTAAAGATTATGTGGAGGCCCAAGAGGTGAGACCTCTTAAAGATTTTGTGGAGGCCCAAGAGGTGAGACGTATTAAAAATTATGTGGAGGCCCAAGAGGGGAGACCTGTTAAAGATTTTGTGGAGGCCCAAGAGGTGAGACCTCTTAAACATTTTGTGCAGGCCCAAGAGGTGAGACCTCTTAAAAATTATGTGGAGGCCCAAGAGGTGAGACCTCTTAAAAATTATGTGGAGGCCCAAGAGGTGAGACCTCTTAAAAATTATGTGGAGGCCCAAGAGGTGAGACCTCTTAAAAATTATGTGGAGGCCCAAGAGGTGAGACCTCTTAAAAATTATGTGGAGGCCCAAGAGGTGAGACTCTTAAAATTATGTGGAGGCCCAAGAGGAGAGCCATAAATATATATATATTTTTTTTTACGGAGCAATTCTACGGCGGTTAAGGAGGAGGAGGAGGAGGTGGAGGAGGAAATGGCACTTCATACAGATGGCACTTCACTTTTGGCTGCTTTCCACGGTTGGAGAAGCAAAGTCCGGGTCAATCCACTTGCTGTTCATTTTGATTAGCGTCAGCCTGTCGGCACTGTCGGTTGACAGGCGGCTGCGCTTATCGGTTATAATGCCCCCGGCTGCGCTGAACACCCTTTCTGATAGCACGCTGGCGGCAGGGCAGGCAAGCACCTCCAAGGCGTACAGGGACAGTTCCAGCCACGTGTCCAACTTGGAGACCCAGTAAGTGTAGGACGCCGAGGGATCGGGGAGGACAGGGTTACGGTCTGCCAGGTACTCCCGCAACATCCGCCGATACTTGTCCCTCCTGCTGATAGCGGGCCCCGCAGTGATGGAAGTTGCACGAGGGGGTGCCATGAACGTGTCCCACACCTTGGAGAGTGTTCCCCTGGTGGCTGTGGGCCTGATGGATGTTGTGGGACTCTGGGAGACCCTCTCCTCTCTGCCGCCAGCGATGGTGGGTGGGAAAATCTCCATCATGTTCTGCACGAGTTCCCTCTGGTATTCCAGCAATCGATTCGTCCTCTCCTCTACCGGAATAAAAGAGGAGACGTTATCTTTATACCGGGGGTCCAGGAGTGCGAAGACCCAGTACAGTTTGTTCTCCACTATCCGGACAACACGTGTGTCCCGGGAAAAGCAGCCCAGCATGAAGTCAGCCATGTGTGCCAGACTCTGAATAGGCATGACCTCACTGCCCCCACCAGAAGGATCACTTGCCATTTCCTCCTCTTCCTCTTCCGCCTCCTCTCCGCCCCATCCGCGCTGAACCAATGGGACGCACACAGCCTGACTGCTACCCTCGCCGCCAGCATCCTCCTCCTCTTCCACAGCCACCTCCACGTCGTCCTCCTCCTCATCCTCCTCCTCCTGCAACTGCCACCGTGAAGCAGACAAAAGTGTGGTCTGACTGTGTAGCTCCGTTGCGTCTCCTCCTACCCCCGTCTCCTCTGCGTGCAATGCGTTCTCCCTTATTGCGATGAGCGATTCTTTAAGGACGCCTAGGAGCGGAATGGTTACGCTCACTATAGCGTCCTCGCTGCTGACCTTCTTGGTGGACTCCTCAAAGATACGCAGTACATCGCATATGTCTGCCATCCATGGCCACTCGTGGTTGGCAAACTGAGGGAGCTGAGTTGGAGGCACGCGTGGATTCATTATCTGGTACTCCATCAATGCTCTCTGCTGCTCACACACCCTGGCCAACATGGAATAGGTGGAATTCCAGCGAGTCGGCAGGTCGCACAACAGCCGATGTTCAGGCAAATGGAGGCGTTGCTGGAGTTTTTTTAAGCTAGCAGCAGCTACAGTTGACTTCCGAAAGTGAGCGCACAAGCGCCGCACTTTCACCAGTAGCTCTGCCAGGTTGGGGTAAGTCTTCAGAAATTTTTGGACTACCAGATTAAAAACGTGGGCCAGGCATGGTACGTGATTGAGTTCGGCAAGCTCCAGAGCCGCCACCAGGTTACGGCCGTTATCGCACACGACCATGCCTGGTCCTAGCTGCAGCGGCGACAGCCACATCTCCGTCTGCTGCAATATGGCGTCCCTCACCTCTGGGGCGCTGTGCTTCCTGTCGCCCAAGCTGATGAGCTTTAGCACCGCCTGCTGACGTCTCCCCGCGCCAGTGCTGCAACGCTTCCAGCTAGCGGCTGAGGGAGATGTTAAGGCACAGGAGGAGGAGGAGGAGGAGGAGGAGGAGGGGGGTTTATCAGAACCCATGCTGGCAATCTTGGGCGGGGGTGGTAGGTAGGCCGTCTCTGTTTGCGACCCCGTCCCCGCCTCCACTACATTCACCCAGTGTGCCGTCAGAGAAATGTATCGTCCCTGGCCGCAAGCGCTTGTCCATGAGTCGGTGGTCAAGTGGACCTTTGCGCTGACTGCGTACCTCAGGGCCCGCCTGATGTTACGCGACACGTGCTGGTGCAGGGCGGGGACGGCACTCCGGGAAAAGTAGTGGCGGCTAGGGACGGAATAGCGAGGTGCGGCAGCCGCCATCAGGTCGCGGAAGGCCTGCGTCTCCACAAGCCTAAACGGCAACATCTCCAGGGCCAGCAGTTTGGAGATGTGGCAGTTTAAGGCTTGGGCTTGGGGGTGACTCGAGGCGTACTTCCGCCTGCGGTCGAACGCCTGCGAGATGGACAGTTGTTGGGACGAGGAGTGTGAAGGTGCAGGCGAAGAGGCGGGGGAAGGGGCGGGGGAAGGGGAGGCTGAAGGAGAAGGCCCCAAAGTAGCAGAGGCAGAGGCAGATGTGGAGGTGTCCTGGCTGGAGGTCTGGACCGCAGTGGCAGCACACAACAAAGGGGAAGAGGCAGTGGCAGCAAGACCGGGCGCAGTTTGTATTGCGTTTGCTCTCTCCCACTCAGCCCAGTGCTTGAATTCCAAGTGACGCCGCATGCCTGAGGTGGTCAGATTGCTCTTCTCAGAGCCCCTACTCAGTTTTGAGTGGCAGAGTGTGCAAACCGCGCTCAGTTTGTCATCCGCACAAACATTAAAATATCTCCACACCACAGAAGTACGAGGCCTCGATGGGGGAGCTTCGCACGACTGGCCGCTGGCGGGAACAGCTTCGGCCCTGCTGGCTGTGGCCTCACTTCTCTGTCTGAACTGTCCTCTGCCTGTGGCCATCCCTCTGCCTGTGGCCATCCCTCTGCCTGTGGACATCCCTCTGCCTGTGGACATGCCTCTGCCTGTGGACATCCCTCTGCCTGTGGACATCCCTCTGCCTGTGGACATCCCTCTGCCTCTTGCTGCCTTTTTCGGTGCTGCGCAGACCACCACCTCTCCACTGCTTTCCTCGCTGGACATCACCCCTGGCCAAGTGGGGTCGGTCATTTCGTCATCCACCACCTCCTCTTCCTCACTCTGCTCCTCCTCCTGCCCACTGGACATTCCAACAGCCTCCCTTGATGGCAACTGCGTCTCATCATCATCATCGCTCATGATAACAGATGCTGGCTCAGGGTCCACATCAGCAGGAGATGGCGAAAACTCCAGTGTTTGGGCATCACTACAAACAAATTCCTCTGCTAGCTCCTGGGATTCTTCCGGCACATCTGAAAAAGGACCCGAAAAGAGCTCCTGGGAGGGGTCAAGGGTGGGATGACTCTGTTGGCCAGGTGTGGAGGAAGGAGGGTCAGAGTGAGACTGTGTGGATGACTGGCTGGTGGACAACTGTGTGGAAGCGCTATCGGCTATCCATTGCACCACCTGTTCAACCTGCTCAGGCCTCAACAGCGGTGTAACCCGCCCCCTGCTTAACTGTCCCATAAAGGCAGGGATTCTGGATGAGCGGGATCCTGGCTGATCCTCACCAGCACACATTGTATCCCCACTGGCTTCAACAAGGCCCCCAACAGCATTTCCGCGCCCCCGTCCTCGTCCACGTCCACGTCCTATTCCGCTAGCCCCCCTCCGCATTTTATTTTTTTTTTGTTGCAAATACAATATTTGGGTATATAATTAGGTATGTGAAATAATTTAGCAAGAGAACGCACAGTACAGTGGCCTATTAAAAGGCCTAGATATTGTATATTTCAAAGTACACAGCCGTGTAGTAACAGAACAGACGGTGGGTATTTACACCAGGTATGTGAGATAATTTAACAAGAGAACGCACAGTACAGTGGCCTATTAAAATGCCTAGATATTGTATATTTCAAAGTACACAGCCGTGTAGTAACTGAACAGACGGTGGGTATTTACACCAGGTATGTGAGATAATTTAACAAGAGAACGCACAGTACAGTGGCCTATTAAATGGCCTAGATATTGTATATTTCAAAGTACACAGCCGTGTAGTAACTGAACAGACGGTGGGTATTTACACCAGGTATGTGAGATAATTTAACAAGAGAACGCACAGTACAGTGGCCTATTAAATGGCCTAGATATTGTATATTTCAAAGTACACAGCCGTGTAGTAACTGAACAGACGGTGGGTATTTACACCAGGTATGTGAGATAATTTAACAAGAGAACGCACAGTACAGTGGCCTATTAAATGGCCTAGATATTGTATATTTCAAAGTACACAGCCGTGTAGTAACTGAACAGACGGTGGGTATTTACACCAGGTATGTGAGATAATTTAACAAGAGAACGCACAGTACAGTGGCCTATTAAATGGCCTAGATATTGTATATTTCAAAGTACACAGCCGTGTAGTAACTGAACAGACGGTGGGTATTTACACCAGGTATGTGAGATAATTTAACAAGAGAACGCACAGTACAGTGGCCTATTAAATGGCCTAGATATTGTATATTTCAAAGTACACAGCCGTGTAGTAACTGAACAGACGGTGGGTATTTACACCAGGTATGTGAGATAATTTAACAAGAGAACGCACAGTACAGTGGCCTATTAAATGGCCTAGATATTGTATATTTCAAAGTACACAGCCGTGTAGTAACTGAACAGACGGTGGGTATTTACACCAGGTATGTGAGATAATTTAACAAGAGAACGCACAGTACAGTGGCCTATTAAATGGCCTAGATATTGTATATTTCAAAGTACACAGCCGTGTAGTAACTGAACAGACGGTGGGTATTTACACCAGGTATGTGAGATAATTTAACAAGAGAACGCACAGTACAGTGGCCTATTAAATGGCCTAGATATTGTATATTTCAAAGTACACAGCCGTGTAGTAACTGAACAGACGGTGGGTATTTACACCAGGTATGTGAGATAATTTAACAAGAGAACGCACAGTACAGTGGCCTATTAAATGGCCTAGATATTGTATATTTCAAAGTACACAGCCGTGTAGTAACTGAACAGACGGTGGGTATTTACACCAGGTATGTGAGATAATTTAACAAGAGAACGCACAGTACAGTGGCCTATTAAATGGCCTAGATATTGTATATTTCAAAGTACACAGCCGTGTAGTAACTGAACAGACGGTGGGTATTTACACCAGGTATGTGAGATAATTTAACAAGAGAACGCACAGTACAGTGGCCTATTAAATGGCCTAGATATTGTATATTTCAAAGTACACAGCCGTGTAGTAACTGAACAGACGGTGGGTATTTACACCAGGTATGTGAGATAATTTAACAAGAGAACGCACAGTACAGTGGCCTATTAAATGGCCTAGATATTGTATATTTCAAAGTACACAGCCGTGTAGTAACTGAACAGACGGTGGGTATTTACACCAGGTATGTGAGATAATTTAACAAGAGAACGCACAGTACAGTGGCCTATTAAATGGCCTAGATATTGTATATTTCAAAGTACACAGCCGTGTAGTAACTGAACAGACGGTGGGTATTTACACCAGGTATGTGAGATAATTTAACAAGAGAACGCACAGTACAGTGGCCTATTAAATGGCCTAGATATTGTATATTTCAAAGTACACAGCCGTGTAGTAACTGAACAGACGGTGGGTATTTACACCAGGTATGTGAGATAATTTAACAAGAGAACGCACAGTACAGTGGCCTATTAAATGGCCTAGATATTGTATATTTCAAAGTACACAGCCGTGTAGTAACTGAACAGACGGTGGGTATTTACACCAGGTATGTGAGATAATTTAACAAGAGAACGCACAGTACAGTGGCCTATTAAATGGCCTAGATATTGTATATTTCAAAGTACACAGCCGTGTAGTAACTGAACAGACGGTGGGTATTTACACCAGGTATGTGAGATAATTTAACAAGAGAACGCACAGTACAGTGGCCTATTAAAATGCCTAGATATTGTATATTTCAAAGTACACAGCCGTGTAGTAACTGAACAGACGGTGGGTATTTACACCAGGTATGTGAGATAATTTAACAAGAGAACGCACAGTACAGTGGCCTATTAAAATGCCTAGATATTGTATATTTCAAAGTACACAGCCGTGTAGTAACTGAACAGACGGTGGGTATTTACACCAGGTATGTGAGATAATTTAACAAGAAAACGCACAGTACAGTGGCCTATTAAATGGCCTAGATATTGTATATTTCAAGGTACACAGCCGTGTACTAACTGAACAGACGGTGGGTATTTACACCTGGTATACAAAAAGGGTATTGCAGGCACACAGAACCCAGAACACTAGAGCCAAATAAACTGTATTTAAAAAAATAAAATAAAATTCACAGCCGTATACTGCCAGATCAGATGGTGCATATACACACTAGTTATATAACAGGGTTGTTCAGCCTAAAAGAACGCTGAACAGTAGTGCCAAATATAGTTTGGTATGTAGCAGAGCACCTAATACACCACTAATGCCTCTCTCTGTCCCTACTCCAGCAGCTATCCCTGAATACAGCAGCCGTTCTCTGTAAAGTCTATATTGTAGTAAAGCTATCACTGAAGTCCACTGTAGTAGCCCTGATAAGGGCTTTTAATCACGCTCCTGCCTGTCCAACAGCTAAAACCTATCTGTCCCTTCTCCAGCCTCTGTCCCTGACTAAGTTCACGCAGCATATGCGTACGAGCAGGAAGAGCTGAGTTTTTAATATTCGAGGTCACATGGTTTTTCCAGCCAATCCATGTAGACGCTGTTTTCGCGCTGCCAGCGTGCTCAGCGTGCCTGTCATACCCCCCCTGCATGTTGATTGGTGGAAAAAGAGCGCCAGGGAAGGTGGGAGGGGAAACGAATTCTAAGTGCGCCATCGCCGTTATACTCGATTGAAATCGAGTATGCCGAATATCGTAGTATTCGATCGAATACCGGCTCGATCGAACACTACTCGCTCATCTCTAAAAATTACATGACTCACATTTTAAAGGTGAGTTACGGAATTGAAGGGCTACTCTTAACAGCCGTGTTTGAAGATTCTTAATGTAGTGTGTAAAATTAAATATCACCTAGTCGACATTCAAGTCTGCCCTGGTAGCCAACCATGATGATCTGTGGAGGACCTGCAGTTACATTTATTCTACCTTTTCTACTGATCATAGGAAAGCACCACTGAGGAAAAAGACTTGCACATTAATATCTCATAATAATACCGGTTATCAAACAAGTGGCAGGACAGGGTCACATATCATACTCCTGTAAATGTAACAGCCTTCTGTACTACTAACCACTATAGCGAGGATCACCTACCTGTAGCACTCCAGCTGTGTGGCTCTTATTTCTGTGAATATATAGATTCCAGGGAGGGATCTCCTGCTGTGGCACAGAAGATAGGGAAATGAGGGGTGGAGCAGGGCTGTCAGTAAGTCATTCCTGTGTTATATGCTCGCCTGGTTTCTCTTGCTGAGATCCAGAAGCAGCCATTGTTCCATGTCTGACCTTTTGCAGATTCTGTATCTCAGCAGGCTGTGGCACGCAAATCAAATTATCTTTCTTTAATTGTTCAACAATAAAAATGTAACCAAGACAGGCAGGCAAACAAGAACCTGTTCTTATACAAGGACTTCTGTCTTGCCTGGCTTCAGAGACTTAAAACAGCTGTGAGGCTTAGGCTACTTTCACACTAGCGTTTTTAAATTCCAGTATTGAGTTCCGTCATAGGGGCTCAATACCGGAAAAAAATGCTTCAGTTTTGTCCCCATTCATTGTCAATGGGGACAAAACTGAACTGAAGACAACGGAATGCTCCTGAAAGCATTCCGTTCCGTCTTCAGACCCGAGAACAAACTGCAGCATACTGCGTTTTTCTCTCCAGTCCAGGCATTCGCACCAAGACGGATCCGGAATGACCCCCAATGCAAGTCAATGGGGACGGATCCGTTTGGTGTGACCAACATGGTAAACGGATCCGCCCTCCATTGACTTTCAATGGAGTTCAGGACGGATCCGTAACCACATACAGACAGACATACATACATACACATACACACAAACAAATACACACAAACACATACATGCTTACATACTCCAGGCAGGCAGACCGCACGTCTTCATGCCCAGGAGGCGCGCCGCTATGACGATTCCCTACAGCGCCCAGCAGAGGGCGCTGTGGGGAATCGTCATAGCTGCGCGCCTCCTGGGCATGAAGACGTGCGGCCTACCTGGAGTATGTAAGTATGTATGTGTGTGTATGTCTGTATATGGTACTGTATGAGATGTGTGGGGCCGGAACGCGGTTCCGGCCCCACACATGTCCCTGCGGCAGTCCGGATCCGACGGCACCCTTCACCTGCCGGATCCGGACTGCCGCTAGTGTGAAAAAGGCCTTATGAGACATTTTCCATCAGCTTACAAGTCAGTAAAGTACCTGCACTTCAGGATTTTTTTAGGATCTGGGGTAATACTTGCTCCAGACTGCTTCGTCTTTACATAGTTGCTTGACTGAGGCATTAACATGTGTAGGAAGCAGCGAACAATTGATAAAACATATGTTTCCACTAATTCCTGCGTGGCAACCTAGAGAATCATGACATGAGTTTTTCGGCATGACTAAACAAATATCTTACAGCCTAGTTGACAAGCCACAGACTCAACTCCAAAGAAAAAAAAAACAACATGCATTGGATTTGAATACTTTTGAGCTCTCCCTGAACATTCTGGAGGCTCCTGGAAAAAGGGGAGACCAAACGGACTTCCATAAGACCTCGTTCACATTTCCGTGTCAGTGTCACATCCGTGAAAAAAAAGGTATGTGTTTCATCTGTGAGGATGTCCGTGAAGGATCCGTGGATAGTCTGTGTGTCCATTTTTAACATCCATGTGTGATCCGTAATTCACTGACGTTGCTCAGCTGAAAATTAATTTTTAAAGAATCTCCTACGTCAGTGAAAAACAGAAATGTGAACGAGGTCTAAAGCCCCTTTCACACAAGCGTCATGGATTAGTCTGGATGCGTTCAGGGTGCCTTCAGGGAAACTCGCCCCATTTTGCAAGCAAGTTCAGTCAGTTTTGTCTGCGATTGCATTCAGTTGTTCAGTTTTTTCCACGCGGCTGCAAGGTTTACACTGAAGCCCCATTCACTTCTATGGGGCCAGGGCTGCGTGAAAAACGCAGAATATAGAACATGCTGCATTTTTCACGCAACGCAGAACTGATGCATGAAAAAAATGTACACAGAGCCATTGAAATGAATGGGTCAGGATTCAGTGCGTGTGCTATGCGCTCACGTCACGCATTGCACCCGCGCGGAAAACTCGCTCGTGTGAAAGAGGCCTAAGGCTTCTTTCACATGACAGTATATTTTGCGGGCTCCGAGCCGCATTTTTTGCTGATAAAATGCAGACCCATTCATTTCTATGGGTCTGCAAAAAATACTGACAGCACACTGTGTGCTGTCCACATCCATATGTCCGTTCCGTAGCCCACAAAAGAAAATAGAACATATCCTATTCTTGTTCGTTTTGCGGTCAAGGATAGGCATTGTTACAATGGATCCGCAAAAGAAACAGATGCCATACGGACGTCATCCGTTTTTTTTTTTCGGATCCGCAATTTGTGGACCGCAAAACACACCGCTCGTGTGAAAGAAGCCTAAGAGTTGGCAAATCTCCAGGTTGTCTCTAAGGCCTCGCCCACATTTCCGTGTCAGGGACATGTCCGTGAAAAAAAAGCGTACGCGTTTCATCTGTGAAGATGTCCATGAAGGATCTGTGGTTGGTCCATTTTTACAATCCGTGTGTCATCCTAAATTCATTGACGTTGCTCAGCTGAAAATTAATTTCCAAAGAGTCTCCTATCAGTGTTCGGTGAAAAACTGACGCACGACAGATGCCATTCGTGGTGTGTCCATGATTTCCATGGACCCATAGACTCCTATGGGCGTGCTTGGTCCGCATCACGGGTCAAAGTGGTACATGTCCCTGTGATTTTTTTTTATTGACCCGCAGTCAGTAAAAAAAATACTGAAATGTAAACAGACACATTTAAATCAATGGGTATGTGTTCCGTCCTCAGAAAATGCGTACAGCACACGTCAGTGAAAAACGGAAATGTGAACGAGGCCTCAAGCCTTCTGGCAATAGAAGTCAATGGGACACATTTACTATAGTGTTTGCGCGTGTTTTAGACAGTACTTTGTGACTTTTCTCTGATCTATTTATGTAGGTGCACCTTTTTTTGCACCTGAATTTGCCACAAAAAACCACCAGGGATAGCGTACTTTCCTTCATCTGTTTTGAGCGGTAAAGTACGACTTATTTTGTGCAATAATGGCTCATGTACACAAATGTATTATCATTCCGTGTCTGTTGCGTTTTTTTTTTGTGGACCACATGCGGAATCATTCATTTCAATAGGGCCACAAAAAAGGGAAGTCACTCTGTTTGCATTCCGTTTCCGTAGGTCCGCATGTCCAGTCTGCCAAAAAATAGAACATATCCTATTATTGTCTGCATAACGGACAAGGATAGCACTGTTCTATTAGGGACCAGCTGTTCCATTCTGAAAAATACAGAATGTACAAGGCCAATAGCTGTATTTTGTGGACCTGAAAAAACATAAGGTTGTGTGCATGAGTCCTAAAAGTCGCAGTTTCCTGGTTTGGAGGTATTTGCATCTGTTGCGCCTATTTTGAGTTTTAAGACAAATTCTGAAGTTTTCTAACTTTTGCGCCTAATTTCTGTCCTATTTATGTAGGTGCACCTTATTTTGCACCAGATTTTGCATTTCTCAACTCTAGGGCTGGCATACTTTTTATCTTTGTTTTGAGTGGTGAGTTGCACCACAATTTGCCTACTTTCATAGAGACCTGCACTAAAATTCAGCACTCTTGCACCACATTTTCTTGTGCATACTAATTAGTTTTAGTGAATTTGAATCTGCCTTACAAGAATATGACCAGTAGATGTCATACGTAAACCAAAAAAGACAAACCAGATTTAATAAGAGATAATAAAGGAGGATTGCCAATATGCTTGTTTGGTTTTTTTTTTTACTCCAAAAAAAAAAAGGCGAGCTTAGTAAATGTGCCACAGTGACAGGCCTATCCACTACTCGGATCTAATCACACTCTAAAAAAATAGACGAGCATGATAAATGACCGCCCTGTAATTTTTAATATAAAATACAGCCAAAATGATGCATTTGCTGTGTGTGAACAGGTGTAGTGAATAAGTTCTTAATAACCACAAATCCACGAAAAATATATCCCCTCCACCTATTGCAGATTTAAAAATACGAGAAAGAATAGCTCAGTATGCTGCACTTTCTTGTCCGGTAAAATGCAAGGTTCTCTAATGGAAATCAGATCCCACTTTTGTTAGAGGGATCTGTGAGACGGTATTCATTTCTATCATTTGATGGAAACGCCACTTCCTTTATTTTAATTGGTCTGCTACTGCAGTACCTCAGACCTGGGGGTATCTACAAATGCTTTATTGTAAATAGTCTGTATTATTATGTATTTTTGTAATGTTATTTGGCTGTACCTACGAGCAACAAAATGGATGGCTACGCTTGGCAGTAAGAGGGCTAACCACCCTGTTTTTCCCCTCTTGGTGGGAGTGGGCTGGTCCTGCTTCCTGTCAGCAGGGGGACATCCTGTTGAGATACACAGAGAAGAAGAGGCACACTGCAGGGCTCCTGGTCCTGTAAAGGATTCTCCAGAGAGAACAACTAAAGTCATCCTAAAGCAAATATATATGAGAAATCAGAGAGCAGGACACCTGCATTAAATACACTGCTGTAAGGTGAGGGACTATGGCTCAGACATCCATCACCCAGACTACCACTATGCCAGTTAAATCTAAAGTCTAGGCCTTATAGTGGACATCTACACACCCAAGTGCTAAATTGCAGCCATCCAATCTGCCTCCATTCTTCTTTACTGGTGCCAGAAATTGTACTGCTGCTGTTGAATGTAACAAAAGTGATATGCTGCACCTAGTAAAAAGAGACTGTTATTTATTTACTTTTGGCATCATTCTTTAAACTACTTTTCCACTACACCAATCCCCAGGGAGCAATGGCCTGAGGGAATACACCATGACGCAACATCCCATCCTCTGCACTGGCTACTCAGGGGCTCGCTGCACTCCTATGATTGATGGTTGGGTGACAATCATTTCATAAAAGTTATTGCAAAATTATAATAAATAATAATAATTTATTTTGTGTCACTACATTTTTTGTAATTACAAAAATAAATTATACTTTTCACTTTTATCTAAAAAAAAACATGAAAATCTTGTCATATAGAGATATATCTGTAGATACCAGTACATTATGCATGTGACAAATACTATTGAGTTTTTCAGTCAAAGAAAACCTCTTGATTAATAACAGTGAAACCTTTAGCTTACAGCTTGTCTTGGGTTGAGACCCAGGAAAGAATATTAAAAAGAAAAAAACTTAAATATAAAATGATATCTCCAAGCGCAAAATTTGCTGGAGGGACTTAAGACAGCATAGGACTACATTATAACATCACAATGCACAACTTAATGATATCATAGAACAACATTGTTACATAATGCTTTATGACAGAGATGGCCAACCTGCGTCTCTCCAGCTGTTGTAAAACTATAATTCCCACCATGCCATGCTGTAGGCTGATAACTGTAGGCATTCTGGACATGCTGGGAGTTGTGGTTTTTCAATAGTTGGAGAGCCGCAGGTTGGCCATCCCTGCTTTATGACATCATAAGACACCTTTATGACATCACAATAATTATCATCATAATGTATTATTTATGACGTCATAAGTTGGTATTATATTATCACAATGCATTCATTATGGCATCATAGTACATCAGGATGACATCATAGCGCATCCTTATGCATCATAATGCAGTATGACATAGGACATCATTATTACATCACAATTTATTGGGGCACATTTATCAAGCTCACCTGTTTTTAGGTGTAAAATTAGGCATATTTAATTTAGCTTTCTGTTGCTGAGTATTTATTAAAAGTCGCACAGAAGTTGATGCATCTGGAAACCTGAATGTGTGGCCGTACCCTTCGTGTCCTGTTGTGTCATTTCCCAGGAAATTTTATGAAGTGCAATGAGTCAAGGTGTGTCTGTCTGCTCCTGAATTCTGAATCACTCTATGGCAGTGATTCCCAACCAAGTTGCTGTCAGAGCATGCTGCAAGCCCTGGAGGAGCAGACCAGAGGATAGGAGTGGTAGTGGCAGTGGCCGCAACAGTTATTCAGAGTGGCAGTCCTCAAACTTGTGCTCCCTAGGGCTGAGCAGTGACAGGAGGGCACACCCTTTTTATCCCTTGGTACACAACCTGATGTCGGGCTCCTGCCTGAGGGTAGTTGGGGTGCTCTTGTTGTTATGAGTGTTGTATAGGTTGAAGGCAGGAGGTGTAGGTGCTGTGGCTAGCAAATAGTGCTGTCGCTAGTGAATGGTACTGGAGTCAATAACCAGGCCAGTTGTGGAAAATAGGTAAATCTCTCTTTGCCAAAGTCCAGAATGGGGTTGTAGTATGTCCAACGATATCAAACACTGTTCCAAATAAATGCAAATCTTAACTAATAGCAGTATATGGCTATAAGCAAGGTTGGGGGTTGTAGTACTCCCTTTCTCTATCTCTTTCAAGTCTCTCTCTTGAAATACCTTACTAACTGACTTCAATGCTCGACTGTGTCGATTCTGGACCTTCTTGTTCTTTCTTTCTCTCTCTTTCCTGGAGTACTGTACAGTAGAGATAGCTTTCTTGATGCAAAGCTCAATGAGTGAGCACATATAGCTCCTCACATTCCTTCAGCTAACACACAATCTACAGAGCTAGGAAAGGGGGACCTAAGTCAATCACCAAGCTTCCTACAGGGGCAGGATTGTTAACCGGGCTGATCCATACAGAGTTATACAATACATCATTCAGAACATTAAATAAAAAATGGTCTTTCAGTCTGCTCTTTCAGTCTGATATGGGGTCGGCTGGGGGGACATATTATTTATTTAATTATAAATTATATATTTATAAAAAATTATGAATGCAGAGTAGGAGGTATTAGTGCTGCAATTTGTATTTATTTATTTTTTTCTACCAGAGGTGCCCCAAGGCTGAAAATGTTGGGAAATGCTCTGCAAAGTGAAGTTCTTGAGGGCTGAGTAGGTGGCCATGTCATATGATAGGGATAGATAATAAAAGTCGATGCCTCGTATTAATACTTAAGAAAAAAAACTCCTCACTTACTATACTTACCATATCATGACTGGTCAAAAAACATCAAATAGTTCTATAGTTCTGTCCAGTGGGTATTCCCATCACAAACTGCACTGGGATACATCAATTTTGCTGACTGCACGATAACACCTGATCTTTGTAAATTATTGTGTGCTGAATTCAGGTATCATATTCGTTTATTCTAGTCAGGTCAAGTTTTCCCACAAATTCCTGGTATAATTTTCGATAACTGGACAGTTCGTCATGCATATGTACATTTAACATGTATGACATATCAGCATAAATGACATATTAGACAAATGAGCTAAAATCTAAAGGCTGAATCACAGATTGTCATGAAAGGTCTTTTTAAACAAGATTAAATAGGCAAAGAGCTGGAACTAATAAATAATGTTGAACTCTTTCAGGATTCCGTCAGATAAAAGAAAGAGGTGATATATCCATCCTAGTGAAGTACGATTACTTCAGTAGGTAGTTTAGAAGAAGCTGAGAGGGAAGACTACAAATCGTGTAGAAGAAGCTGAGAGGGAAGACTACAAATAAATTAAACAATATAAATATGCCTATATCAGGTAGAAGCCTATAAGTCATTGTTCCAAAAAAAGCCAAGGATAAGGACATTAAGAACATGGAATATCAAGGAAGGTGTTCCTCAATTTTACACATAAAATTAAGCAATGAAAAAAATAATTTTTGCCAGGTCTGAAAATGTCTAAACTATTAAAGTATTGTAAGGGATCGCTCTCTCTTAGGGGGTCGCAATCACAAATCTTCCGACACACAGGGGGTTGTAACGTCCAAATGGTGCTTTATTTTCTCTCTTTAGCACCAACACACACAAAAACATTCAAATGAACATCTGCCCATCTGGGCTCTACGTAATACATGTGTAGTCTCTATCTCACCTATAGAGCGCCGTTCACACACAGCATTAGATGCGGCTTCCTCAGCCATACGGTCCAGCAGCCTCCTGGCTGTGACCTCACCAGCACCTTTGGGGGGAGATGGTCCAGTAGTCCTCCTGACTCTGACCGTGCGACCCTCTATCCATATGCGTCGCTGGGCCCCCCCAAACTTCAGGCTATACAAAGCCTTGTGGCCCCTTAGCCCTCCTGGCTGAGACCACACAGAGCCTCTGCAGGCTCCAACCTCTCAGGCTTCCTCATCCTCTCTCTCTCTCACAGGCTTCCTCAGCCTTGTGGCCCCCCAGCCCTCCCTGGCTGGGACCACACGGCCCTCTCTACAGGTCTGTTCCGTAGGGCCCTCTCTCTCTCCAACTCTCATACACAGAGGGATGTTTTATCCCTCAGTGATTACACTAGCAGGCCTCACCTGCAATCTCCTCAGCTAACCGCAATATCTGTAGTGGAAGAGTGTGGACTGGAAGACTCCCACTACCAACCTGTCTCCAAGTCCAAGAAATCCAGCCCATGTCACTTTACACAAAATCTCCAGCAAGCTATGCCTTGCTGAAGCAACACCATTTCTGGATTTTAGTTATCTCACCCAGCTGAACTGAACAACGGGTGAGATATACATGCCTTCCAGCACTTATACTGTACACATCACCACAATATATATGAAAATGTCAGCACTCTCACAAAAAATGAGTGGAAAGAAAAATAGTTCATTCACCTATGTGGTCGCAAAGTTTCAGCTCATCCATAGAGCCTCTCTTAAAGAAGAACTCACGCAAAAACTTTTATTCTCTGACCTGTTAGAAAGGTGCATGATATAATCTGTAGTGAATGTAATCATCTTATCAGAGACTCTAATTGAGAGTTATCTACTCTCTTCTAATTGTTGCTGGGTCATGTGACCAACTCCCTGACCTCCAACTGACCCAGGACAGGAAGCCAGTTACTGCTCTATTCATTCCTATGAGACTGAAAGTGAGGCTCCTATAGGAATGCATAGAGAATTAGACTTCCTGTCCACAAATAAGATACTGTGTGAGTTGGTGGGTCTGATTCCTAGTCACATGACACAGATGAGAAACATCAGGTAGATATAACTTAAAAATACAGCCACTAGTAAGAAAATGACATTCACTACAGATTACATCATGTACATTTCTAGCAGGACATGGAATAAAAATTTTTGCGGGAGTTCTTCTTTAAGCAAGCTTAAGGATCAAAAATAAAGTGCAAATATAGTAAAAAAAAACATTTTAAAATGATCAAATAGGAACATGTGTGCATCCAAGTAAATTCATATAGTGTATGTGTATCACACTGCAATATTCCCAGTGTCCATCATATAGTGTCCAAATTTTTTCATAATAGCAAGTAATTAATAAAGTGGACAACACCAGATATCCCAGCTGGACACAATATACATACATGTGTTTAGAGTATGTTCTAGACGTAATCATAGCACAAAACTCACCCTCCCAAAAAATTCCTAAGTCAGCTTGTTTCAGTGCAATGAGCATGTCAGGAAGTTAACCACACACACAGAACTCACTTATAACAGTAGAGAACCTTTGGGAAGAAAGTCATTAAAAAAATAATATCCTAGGGGGCTCCGGTTTACACTACTCAAGACATTACCACCACTTTTCACTCTTATTACTCTGCTCTGTATGGCCTGCCGTCCACATCTGAACCAGTGGACAAACCACTATCCTCCGCCTCTCGACTAACGGCAGAACAAGCCGCCTCATTAGAATCACCTTTTACGGCTGAAGAACTTCAGATTGTATTTAAAGGGATTCTGTCACCACCATTTTGCATATTAAGTTATTTATACCACTGGATTTCTCTTATCATAAGGATCCCCAAATGGTTATTGTTATAGGGCCCAGATGAAGATTTGTGGTGTAAAAATCCTTTTTTATCTACTGTCAATCACTTACATTAAGGGGCCCAAGGGGAGTTGCCCATGGTTGCTGGAGCCCGGGCTCGGCGATTCCGTTGGAGCCCCGGACCACCCACCTAATTAATATTCACTTCACTGAGTGAAGCTCCGACGCGGCAATTGATGTACTGCGCTTGCGCAGCCCCGGACGGCACACCTAATTAATATTCACTTCACTGAGTCAGTGAAGCTCCGACGCGGCACTGCGCCTGCGCGGGATTACAGCCGCCGCCGGAGCTTCACTGACTCAGTTAAGTGAATATTAATTAGGTGTGCCGTCCGGGGCTGCGCAGGCGCAGTACATCAATTGCCGCCTTGGAGCTTCACTCAGTGAAGTGAATATTAATTAGGTGGGCGGTCCGGGGCTCCAACGGAATCGCCGAGCCCGGGCTCCAGCAACCATGGTCAACTCCCCTTGGGCCCCTTAATGTAAGTGATTGACAGTAGATAAAAAAGGATTTTTACACCACAAATCTTCATCTGGGCCCTATAACAATAACCATTTGGGGATCCTTATGATAAGAGAAATCCAGTGGTATAAATAACTTAATATGCAAAATGGTGGTGACAGAATCCCTTTAAATCTCTTCCCGGCGGTAAGAGCCCTGGTCCAGATGGCTATACGGCTAGGTTTTACAGAGACTTTGCGGACAAGTTATCCCCTTTCCTTCTTAGGGTCTTCAATGCGGTGTCTCCTGGCCTCCCTTTCCCGGCGCAGTCCCTAATGGCTCATATTGCGGTTATTCCCAAACCAAATAAAGATCCTCAGGTGTGCGCAAGCTATCGCCCAATCTCCTTACTGAATGTTGACCTTTAAAATATTTGCTAAACTTATGGCGAACCGCTTGAATGCCTTTTTGCCTTCCTTGGTCCATTCAGACCAGGTGGGATTTGTGCCGGGAAGGGAGGCTAGAGATAACACCCTTAAGACGGTAGATATCATTCATTACGCTAAGAAACATCGAATCCCCCTTATGATCTTGTCCCTAGATGCTGAAAAAGCATTTGACAGGATTTCTTGGCCCTCCCTGAAAGCGACCATGACCCATATCGGTTTAGGCCCATGGTTCACGTCTAAAATTCTGTCACTTTATCACTCGCCATCAGCGCGGGTCAAGGTCAATGGCTCTTTGTCCGCTCCCTTCTCTATACATAATGGCACTCGTCAAGGCTGCCCCCTGTCTCCCCTTCTATACGCCCTAGTAATGGAGCACCTCTTGTCAAACATTAGAGATAATCCTGACAACGGGGGCATCCGATTGGGTACTCAGGAGTTTAAATGTGCAGCCTTCGCAGATGACCTTTTACTGTACGTCACGAATCCTAGAATATCTCTTCCCTGTATCCAACAGGAGCTCCGCAAATTTGGGCAATGGACTAACTTTAAGGTTAATCTAGCTAAATCTCACACACTTAACGTCTCCTTGGACCAGGATTTGGTACATTCACTCCAGACCGCCTTCCCCTTCTCATGGCCCTCTGGAGGGATCACCTATCTTGGGGTTAAAATGAGCTCTGACTTATCTCGATTGTTTCAGGACAACTTCCTCCCCTTGGCCGCTCAGTTTGAGAGAGACTCCTGGCGTCGTGGGGATTTCTCATGGTTTGGCAGGATCAGCATACTGAAAATGAACATTTTACCCAAAATACTCTATCTCCTGCAGACCATCCCCATCCATATACCAAGCTCTTTCTGGCATAGGATCCGTAAATGTTTCCTGAAGTTCATCTGGTCCCCAGGTAGGCCCAGGATCAAATGGGATATTCTTGTCCATCCCAAGGATGAGAGTGGGGTTGGTCTCCCGGACTGTAAACTATATTACCAAACTGCAGCTTACGCTTGGCTTCTAGACGCCTGTCGTTCTTACTCCCAGAAACCCTGGGTCACCATAGCTAGAAGTTTAACTCCTGTAGCTTTGTCAGTAATTCCTTGGGTACAAACTGTTTCACCTTCCATACATGCTACACTCTCTTTCACCTTCATCCATACCTTCACGACCCTAAGGACTATATGCGTGGAGTCCTCCCTCATAGATATCCGGGGGCCTCTAACCCCAATTACAGACCATCCTTTATTTCCTCCAGGTAGTTCCGCTAATTCATTTCTGACGGGGACTAAACTCGCTCCCTTGCGTTTTTGTCATGCCCTTTCTGGTGCCACCCTGAAACCTCTACCCTCTCTTCTAAACAATATCTCTCCTCTGCCAAAACATCACTTTGAATACACACAGCTGCAACATTTTTTTAGTACCTTACGTGCGTCCCACAAGCTTGACAAAAGCCTAACAGCTTTTGAAAAGGCTTGTCTTGCTCCCTCGGCGATTTTCCGTGACATCTCTTTTCTATATAAGCTATTGCTGGAACAGAAAACATCCCAACCCCTTCCATTTTGTGCAAAATGGGAGAGAGATTTAAAGCTTTCTATATCATCCATTCAGTGGCGTCGATGTTTTACCTTTACTCATAGGGCCCTTTTAGCCACTAAGGCACAAGAGACTTGTTATAAGATCTTATCGAGGTGGTACAGGGTACCCTCCTTATTGCATAAATGGTTTCCGTCGGTTTCGGACCGGTGTTGGCGCTGTGGGTCTGCAGAGGGCACTCTACTACATGTATGGTGGCATTGTCCAAACCTACGACCCTTCTGGGACTTAATTCACACGCATGTTCAAAAAATTACTGGCTTCCCATTACCTAATTCTCCGGAAGCCTTTTTCTTATTTCTCTTTGACCTTAATGTCCCGGCTTATAAGAAATCGCTATTGAAATATCTTATTCAAGCTGCTAAAACAGTGATCCCGCGTCACTGGAAGTCCTCAATACCCCCTACCTTAGAAGAATGGTTTGAAGAAGTCATGTTATTTCAAAGAATGGAAGAACTGATTGCTCATACTCCCCAAAAGTACGCCCTTTTCCTCAAGGTTTGGGAACCATGGGAGACTTACCGGAACTTGGGCGCCTATAGAAATGCTTGATACTGACGGGTTTGTCCAAAGATATACCCCCCCTCCCCCCCCTCCCTTTCCTTTAGACATTCATATTCTCAATGTTTTCCCTGTTTTCGCTTCATGTGCATTTTTACAGTTTGCCATGTTCAATTTGAACCCTAGATGACTCTTATCATTCAGACTCGACTCTCTGTTGAATTATTCTGACAATGTATGTTTTATTTATACACTCTGCGAATTGGACTCATGTTTGTAAACTTTCTATAAAACCAAATAAACATTTAAATTTGAAAAAAAATAATATCCAAAATCTGCCTCTATTATTTTCTAATCTGTTTTCAAAATCTGAATTTCATATATTCTCCATTTTATCCCCTAACAGCCGCTCATTCTTTTGAAATGAAACCAAAAAGAAAAAAGGAGGAGAACTTGCACAGGGCAAGTTCTGTTTTTTTTGTGAGCCGGTGACGTACTGGGCTTCACATCAGTATGCTAGTGATACCAGCTTCTAAAACCGCCCAGAACAGACCTGTGTGATGCAGCGCAAGGCAAGGGGAGCATAGGAGCAAGAAAATCCTGCACTTGTACATGGTAAAGGAGTGAAGCGGAGTGTGAGGAAGATAAGGTTTGATGACTCTATATACCCTATGTGCAGATTCTGACATGTCAGAATGTCAAATGTCCTAATGCTCCTCTCCATTTACTGTCTTGTCTAAACAGATTGAGGATTGCTGCCATTCTTGGCCTGATGCCCACAACAGTTTAGTAATCAAATCATTTCTCTAGTAGTCATAGCAGTGCCCACAACAGTTTAGTAATCAAATGATTTCTCTAGTAGTCATAACAGTGCCCACAACAGTTTAGTAATCACAGCATTTCTCCTGCAGTCATTCTCTCAGTAGGCACCGCATCTCCTTCTGTTTCCACAGTTGTCACAGCAGGTTGTCCATGCTTTTAACATTTAAGTTGGTAAAGTTTATGTTGGTATATTTGGGGCATCTAAAACCCGCCCTTGGGGAACTCATCAACTCCACCCAGAAGCACCCACTTATGGACAGGGTTAATGTTGGCCATGCTAATTTTTGGCCTGAGACAGCCCGAATTTGCCAAGCCTTCCTCTGAAAATCTGGGACAGTCCCGTCAAAATCAGGACAGTTGGCAATTATGTTTTGTCCCCCTTTTTACATAAGTAGTCACAGCAAGGTTCCCCTTTCCTCAATAGCCACAGCAGTGTCCTCCCAGAAAATCCTGTAGTTGCCTTCCCCCGTCCACCCTTTAGTCCCAGCAGTGTCTCTCCTCCTTTCCCCATATACTCACCTCCCACATGCTTCTGAAGTTCACCCTTTACTGGCAGAATGCTAAATGTGATAACCTATTTCTGACTACTGCATGAGCTTCCTGCATTGATCTCCACTAATGTGAAATACAATATAATATGGTTAATAAGTTACTTAATTTACCATGACTTACTTTACTAGATAAACTAGGTGAGGTAATAATCGTTCTCCTAAAGAAGCCCCACACACCATAGTAACGTGTGTAACAGCGGCTGCTATGCGCCGCTGTTCCCCTGCTTACCGTCGCGGTCCTGGGCGCCGTGTTCAGCAGTGATCTGCTGCTTGTGCTTCCCGTTCGCCGCTGCAGTCCTGGGCTCTGTCTAAGTGCTGTTGCTCTGTGATCCGCTCCAGAGTTTCTATTCAGGCCTGGCTACAACATGCTTGCATCACTTCTGGCGCATGTTGGATCATGTGACCTCGTTGACCAACCCTAGCCCTCTTGCTCATATATAAGTGGCTCAGCCCTCTTCCCAGATGCCTCAGCGTCACGGTCCTTGTATCCTGTTTGGTTACCATTGTTCCTGCATGAATTCCTGTGTTGCTGACTCGTGCCAGTGTTCCCGGATTCCGCTATCTGCTTCATCCCTGCCTGCCTGCCTGCTCAGACCTTCTTGTTGCCGACCCAGATTGCCTGACCTGTACCTGTGCCACCTGCCCTGACCCTTGCCTGTCTGACTTCGCCTCTGCCTCATCCTTCGGTCCTGCATTGTTGCTCTTGGTGACGACTTGGCCCTCTGACCACCGCTGTACCTCTGTTATCTTTGCAGGTACCTCCTGGTCCGCCTGGACCAGCTGCCTCGTGTGCCTATCTTCCTCAGGAGGTAGCGATCTGGTGTTCCCCTCGGAAAGTCTATCCCCACCATCAGGGGTATTGTGAAGATCGAGGGGTTCACTTAGACAACGCCCTTAGAGGAGGTAGGACACGAGGCACAGTGGGTCCACACCCGCTGGTTCGTGACAACGTGACTGCTGTTTATGGGCAGCATGAAATAACATCAAGCTCCCTCATGGGCAATTAACTATATTTTACTCAAAATGCAGCATTTCATAGACAACATAGCCTTAAAAAGAGCCAGGTTTAGGGATACAGTATATGAAGCTGAACAGGAACACATCCAGGAAGTACTTGAAAGGAAGAGCCTGCAGCCAGTCTGAGATGGTGGCACGATGGAGGGGTAACTACTGAGGAAACAAACTTCTGTCCACAGGTAAGAAGACTCTAGGATTTTGTAAAAAAGCCCAGAGAACTCATTTGTGTGATAAGATGTAAAATGTGTGCAATGATAACTTCTATTACTTCAATACAATTAAAAGTGGACATGTACAAATCAATATTATCGTACATTTTAAGTTATAATGTTCAGCTAGGGTGTGCATGCTTCAATCACAAAAAGCAAATGCTTAATCACTTGATGACCAGACGTGAAAAAGCTTTATTGATCAAACACTATTTATTGTGATTTAGCGCACATGGTGGTTTAACAACCCGAACTTTTTATTTGTTGAAGTACCAAAATACTTTTTTATGTGACACATATAGCCCTGATATATTATATCTGCACTTCAGAATTCTGGTTTCAAAAAGTTACAAAAGGGAGTTTTTGCAACATTTTGGGTTTACTTTCACCGAAATTTTGTGACTATTTACAGCACTCACCCCAGTTTTCATACTGTATATGGATGGGAAAGTGAGCCTGGTTAGCTATTGTGGTAATGTGTACGGTATAATCGTGGAGGGTGTGTATATCCCACCTAGATACCTCAGCTGGGTGAGATAAGTGAAGTCCAGAAAGCTGCACTCACTTCAGCAAACAGTTGCTAGAACTGTTTTGTTAAAGTTACATGGGCTGGAATTTATTTGGACTGTGAGGTAGGTTTGGCAGTGGGACCTCAGAGTCCACAAACTCTTCCACTGCACATATTCCCTTTAACTTGAGGTGATTTCAGGTGAGGAGGGCTGTGATAATCAGTGAGGGATAAAACAACCCTTTGTGTATGAGTCTAGGGGAGAGGAAGTGACCCTAGAGAGAGGGAAGCATGAGAGGCTTGGTGTGGTCACAGCCAGGAGGGCTATTAGACAGTACGGCTCAGTGAAACTGGATCTCTCCCCTGGTGTGGGACTTATGTCTGGTGAGCTGATCTGCTATTGGAGCCTGATACCCCACTGGCGTAACTATAGGGGTCACAGTTGCGACCGGGCCCCTAGGCCCCATAATGGAAGCGCTCACTAGTATGCAGGAGGAGGGGGAGTGAAGCGCTGTGAGCGCAGTACATTACTTACACCTCCTCCTCCTGCTTGCTCTTCCTGGGGCCCGTGCTGCTGTGTCCTGACTGCCTGCAGCTACAGAGCGCACTCTGACCTGACGCTGCAGGAGGTCAGGTGACTGCAGCGCGGGCCCCTGGAAGAGGTGAGAGCGGGGAAACAGCCAGGACCGGGAGAGAAGCGACAAAGGAGAGGTAAGTTTATTTATTTGTTTTATTGTCTGATCTGAGGTCTGATTTGGGGTCCTAAACAGGGTTGTGATATTGGGGGCCAGAAGGGGGGCTGTGATATTGGGGGGCCAGTAGGGGGCTGTGATATTGGGGGACAGAAGGGGTGTGTGTGTGATATTGGGGTCCAGAAGGGGTGTGTGATATTGGGGGCCAGAAGGGAGGGCTGTGATATTGGGGGCTAGAAGGGGGGCTGTGATATTGGGGGCCAGAGGGGGGGGCTGTGATATTGGGGGCCAGAAGGGTTGTGTTTGATATTGGGGGCCAGAAGGGGTGTGTGTGTGTGATATTGGGGGCCAGAAGGGGTGTGTGTGTGTGTGTGATATTGGGGGCCAGAAGAGGGGGGGGGGTGATATTGGGGGCCAGAAGAAAGAGGGAGGGTGTGATATTGGGGGCCAGAAGGAAGGGGGGGTGATATTGGGGGCCAGAAGGGGGGGGGTGATATTGGGGGCCAGAAGGGGGGAGTGTGATATTGGGGGCCAGAAGGGGGGTCTGATATGGGCGCCAGAAAGGGGGGGGGAGTCTGATATGGGGGCCAGAAAGGGGTCTGATTAGAGGCTTGAAGAGTTTGAAGGGGGGTCTTACTGGGGGTCTAGAGAGGTCTAATGGGGGTCTGTAGGTCTAATGGGGGTCTGATTGGGGGATTGGAGGTCTAATAGGGGTCTGGAGGTGGGGGGGGGGTCTCATCTGGGGTTTGATATGGGGATCTGATCTGAAAGGTAAGGGGGTATTGTTTTTCTGTTTGGTACCAGTATTTTCAGGGAGACTGTTTCTGCAGTATAGTATTGGGGGGTGGCAGGATGGGGTGTTGAGAAGGTGAGAGGATGATGGAAAAGTAGGAAAGTAAGATGTCTGTTTGTTAAACTCTGCAAAGACGAGGCGCGGCTGAAATAAGTCACCATGGCGGTCTGGTCTGACAAGAGAAGAGGAGGAAAGAGAACGTCTGCTTCAGAGAAGAGTAGTCACTGGATGTAAGAGGTACATACAGTATGTGGGGATGTATTACCCTGTATGTTCTGTAGGGCTGTATTTAATGTTTTTCACGTATGTTGTTAAAGGGGTTGTCTTTTATTTATTTATTTTTTTGTACGAGCGCTGCCTTCTCTGCTCTGTTTACTGCTCATCACTGCAAATGCTATGGCGAGCAAGTGAACAGAGCAGAGAAAGCAGCTCTCACATGAGCAATGCCCTCTCTTCAAACAGTTGATCGTCGGGGGTGCCGGAGAACCCCGGCTGATCTGATATTTAGGATAGGTCATCAGTAGTAAAAAGAGGACAACCCTTTTTAACAGTAAGACTGGAGGGAAGGGGTTAGGTTGAGAATTTGGCATGGGGGGGTGCGTTTCAATATTTGCCTCGGGCAGCAGAAAAGCTGCCCATGAGCCTTTAGCTACGCCCCTGTGATACCCGGTATGTGAACTGAGTCTTAGAGGTGAGTTTGGGAGACCTATGTATTAGTTAGAGCCCAGGTGTTTATTTTGTGTTTGTGTTTTGTGGTGCTGGAACCTCACCTCACCCAGTGAGGTTATAACTGGGAAAGTTAAACTGTATTGTGGAAGTACCAAAATAAAGCACCCTGTGGACTTTAAACCTCCGCTGTCTGAGAGAAGTCTGTCATTGCCAACCCCTGTGAGAGAGCGATCCCTTACACTATGTTAACAATTTTCATTCCAGATTTATCACTAAGGCTTTTTTTAAAAGTCACAATCTCACTCCAGGAGGAGGGTGGAGTAGGAAAACTGGAAGCTTTTCTAGACAAAGTGTTAGGTTTAAATGTGAGACAAATTTATCAAACGCCATGTGACATTTGATAAATGTGGCATAAAGTACTCCAACACAGACTCGAGCGAAACTAACTTAACTTATTACCCTCATGATAATTCCCCCATGGTGTTTCTTAATATGTTTTTTTACAGAATAGCTTCTTATTTTACTTTGCGAAAACAGCAAAAAAATAAAAAAGGTCTTTTTTTTCAAGATACAGCTCTTTATTCTTTAAATATGCAAATTGATATCAAAATAAAATGTGTTTCCTATACCGTGTTTTGATTTTGATCTCTAATATATACAGTATATATTAGAGTTATCTCCCTCGCAGCTTGCATAGCACTGGGAGGTTCAGCGTTTCAGTACTTTAAAAGTACTGAATGCTAGCCATAAAGTGATAGTATACAGCATAGTACAGGTGACAAGTTAAAGAGCATCTGTCACCAGAATCATTGTAGTGAAACAGGCTGACCTGTGACATGTGCACAGGGTGGTAGAAGCGAGCAGTCTTGGTCCTATCCCCATCTGTGACTTTAATTCTGAGAAAAATGAACTTTTAATATATGCAAATTAGCCTATAGGAGCAATGGTAACATTGCCGTTACTCCTAGAGACTCCATTCTCCTTGCTGTACCCCCTGACTTCTAGTCTCGCTCCTTGCACTTCAGTATATGGCGCAGGTGCAGTACAGGAGCTCGCAGCAGTTTTTCTTTGTACTGCATTGGGTACTTAAGTGCATGGCAAAGGTGCGAGACTAGGAGCCAGATATGATGATCTTTACTGCCTGCCCTGTCAATCAAAGTGCAGGGGGCATGGCAGCAGCAGGGAGAATGGAGCCTCTAGGAGTAACAGGAACACCCCCATTGTTCCTAGAGGCTCATTTGCATATATTAAAAGTTCAGTTTTCTCCGAAATAAAGCCCCAGATGGGGATGGGACCAAGACTATTAGCTTTTGCTGACCTGTGCTGACATGTTGCAAGTCAGCCTGTTTCATTACAATGATTCGGGAGACAGAAGTCCTTTAAAGAGGCTCTGTCACTAGGTTGTAACCTATGTATTTAAATACATAGGTTACAAGGCCTAGTGACAACTTGTAAAATCATACCTTTCATGCAGAGTTCTGCGCAGCGGTCGCGTAGAAATTTAAACTTTAAAAAGTATGCAAATGAGCCATCGGAGCACCGGGGGGCGGCCTCTTTCCTCTGGAGCACCGCTCCTTCACCGCCCCCCCCCGGGCCCAAGGCACGTCCCCTGTCTGTAATCACGCCCCTTTCTGTATATGATAGACAGCGCTAGACTGGTAAGACTGGTAAGTCTAGCGCTGACCTCTCGCGCATGCGCCCTAAAATTTTCCCAGCGCATGCGCAGTAGCGCTTGCAGTGTCTACACTGCAAGCGCTGTCTTCTCTTCTGCGCACGCGCCGTCACTCCCGGGACTAGCGAAGTGACGGCGCGTGCGCAGAAGAGAAGACAGCGCTTGCAGTGTAGACACTGCAAGCGCTACTGCGCATGTGCCGGGAAAATTTTAGGGCGCATGCGCGAGAGGTTTATCATATACAGAAAGGGGCATGATTACAGACAGGGGACGTGCCTCGGGCCCGGGGGGGCGGTGAAGGAGCGGTGCTCCTCCGATGGCTCATTTGCATACTTTTTAAAGTTTAAATTTCTACGCGACCGCTGCGCAGAACTCTGCATGAAAGGTATGATTTTACAAGTTGTCACTAGGCCTTGTAACCTATGTATTTAAATACATAGGTTACAACCTAGTGACAGAGCCTCTTTAAAGGTTATGCACACCTTTGGAGGGAATTTTTGATTATGATTGCATTTTACTCATTTTTGGCTAAAAATCATATTTTCAATTGGCCTTTATTAAAAAGATTGAGCCATTCAGCCACAAAGGGTTAACTGTTTCTCTAGCTGTGTGCATCCTACTTTCACCTTGTGCTGGTAATTTAATAACCCTTATTTCTAAACTACTAAGAGGTCATAAACACTTATTTAAGCAACATTCTTATCAGTAAGATAAGGATTGAGCTTTGATGATTATTTATAATGTCAGAGAGCAGAGATAAGGAGCCTGACAGCTCCTCAACTGACAGAAAAGACAGAAAATTCACAGGCAGCTAGTAGAGCATCTCAGCTATGTACACAAAAAAGGATTCCATATTTTTAATAAAGACCAATTGAAACAATGATTTTTAGCTCAAAATTCAAAATGTAATAAACTACTTGAAAGTGAAAAGTGGAAATGTACATGTTGTAATCTGGAGGTTGGGCTAAAGTCTTGATATCTAGTACAAGTATTATTATTACAACAGTAATTTATATAGCAGAGACTAACAGGAAAGAAGAGGTATTGAAACACTAGGGACACCAGAGATCATATCCACAAGGCTGGTGCATTTCCTTAAATATAGCAGCTGTAATAATTTATACTCAAACCTTATAGTTTGTAAAATACAGCAAAACATATTTAGCGAGACCACTGCTACTTGTTACTAATGGCTCTTACCACAACCCAGCAGTGTCTATATACCCTGCCTCTCCTCTAGTGGAAGACATGCACTCTCCAGAACATAATATCATGCAGATCTCACTTCCTCTCTGTCCTTATTTACTCTGTATATGCTGTAATAATTACCTAGTGGTCAATAGACTGAAGTAGATAAAACCTGACATATCATAGAAAGTAATCATACAATGTTCAGCATATCATTATAATCTCTATGCAGATAGCTCACTTAACCATAAATTCTCCTTACCTCAGGCTTGTGGATTTCAGGCTTTTTCTGTACCCCTGGCCCAGGCGTCAGTAAGGTAGCTGCTTTTTCTTATAAAAGACTAAGCATTTCTAAATCCGAAGGTAATGAAATATCTAATGGGAAAAAAATTATAACCTTGGGTGTGGAGGTCAATGAAATGTGTGGTCGTTTCCCGGTGTTGTCAATTGTCAGACTCCCCCAGTTCCTATGAATCTGTTAATCTGAGCCAAGATGAGGTTATCAAGTACTAAATAACTTGGCTGATATAATGCGCAATGTGAGAAACTAAATGCAGCTATATTCTCTCAGATCATTTGGCACGGAAGTGAGCATGCCTAGTTTATTCTCCAACTGGACATGCCCGGTCAGTGAAGGCTGTGGTAAAGTCTCCCATGCTATAGTGTTCTGGCAACAGGACAGAAGAACAAGAAAAATAAGGACAATAATTTTGCATCCCTTTTTTCTCCTTGTTTTTTCTTTAAGCGATGTAGTCCTGTGGTTATTTTCAGACTGGATGCTTGCCCATGATGTATTTCAAGGTTATTTTCCAATACGTCTCCTCAAGACACTTATTATGAAAATAAAATCCAAAGCACTTAGGCTTTGCAGAAAAAAAAATCTGTGAAAATAATTGCTGCTATCAAATACTTGTGTTCTGTTATGATATCTGCTTTAAGGAAACTGCTGCATTTTTAATTTGCCTTAGCAGTCTTCCAAAAGAAGTGGAGGAAGTAAAATTCCTACCATGGCAGTCAGAAAATAGAACAAAAATAAAACTGATTTTCGGTTCCTATCGAAAATACCATATCTAATGTTTTAATATCCCTTTTGAATATAGGGGAAAGTGTGTTTTGATCTCAAGTATGTTTTGTCTTAAAGGGGTTGTTCAAGAAAGGGGAGATTTTGACACCCCCCCCCCTCCCCATTCTGCCGAACCTGCAAAGGAAAGATCACTTACCTGCCTATGGCACTGGCACCCCACTCCTTGTCATGCTGGCCTGCAATTCTCACTAGGCTCCATCGATGTTAAAGTTCGGTTTGACACCGCTGCAGCCAGGGGCGTACATAGAAATCATTGGGCCCCATAGCAAGAATCTGAATTGGGCCCCCTAACGCCGCCCAGTACCCACCCTTGGCCCATCCCACCTCCTGTCCTGGCTCCTCCCCTGCCACACCCCCATTTGCTGCAAAGGGAACGCCGTAGGAACAAACCCGTAATACGGTGGAGGAATTGCATTTTTTTTCCAATTTGGAGTGTTGACTGCAGTCCTATGTAAAACCACAGATAACACTAGTGTAGATCATTTGGTAGTGTTACCTGCAGTCCTATGTAAAACCACAGATAACACTAGTGTAGATCATGTGGTAGTCTTACCTGCAGTCCTATGTAAAACCACAGATAACACTAATGTAGATCATGTGGTAGTATTACCTGCAGTCCTATATAAAACCACAGATAACACTAGTGCAGTCCTTAGTGTGCCTCCTTGTGCGTCTCCCATGGGACTCCATGCTGGCGGCCCTGCCTCCTCTTTCATCTTCTTCTTGCCCCGCACAGAACGTCCTGATGCAGAAGCATCAAGACATAGGAACACTATGGGCATGGTGATGGTGACGCACACACGGACAGACACACACGGGGACAGACACACAGTGACAGACACACGGAGACAGACGGACAGACAGACAGGATACAGGACACACACAGGACACAGGGACAGGGACAGACACAGCAGACACACAGGACAGCGACACACAGGGACAGCGACAACACAGGACAGGACACAGGGCGACACACAGGGAAAGCGACACACAGGGACAGACACACTCAGGGACAGCGACACACATAGACAGCAAAAAAACACACAGGGACAGGACACACACACAGGGACAGTGACACACAGGGACAGAGACAGAAAAGGGACACACACACGACACACACACAGGGACAAATATACAGGGACAGAGACACATATACAGGGACAGATACACACACAGGGACAGGAACACATAGTGACAGAGACAGGCACACACACACAGGGATAGGGACAAACACAAGGACCCAGAGGGACAGACACATAGGGACAGACAGACACACAGGAACAGGGACACACACAGGTAAAGACACACACAGCTAGGCCTTACCAAACTCCATCATGGCTCCTCTCTGTACAGCAACACAGCTCTCTACTTCTCTAGCTCCTCCCCCACTGGTCACATGGGCGGATGACGTCAGAAAGGTCCTTTAGCCCACTAAGATTCACTATCAATCCCTGGACTGCAGGGGTGAGCGGACCTACAGGGAAGGGGGAGGTCTGGGGTTCTGAGCATAATGGAACACAAGCAGGCCACCTCAAGCACCATAATAACAAATTAATTATTTATAAACTGGCTAAGTATATGTAGGGGGCGGGGCCTTCCATGCCCTCTGGGCCTCCTTGTGCCGCGGGCCCCATAGCAGATGTGTGGTCTGCCTATATTGGCAATCGCAGGCCAAGGTAATGTCCAGCTGCCTACAATGCTGGCACCTCACTCCTTGTCTTGGAGGCCTGCAATTCTCGCTAGGCTCCATCGATCTCAAAATTCAGTTTGAAACCGCCGCAGCCAATCACAGGCCATGGTGGTGTCCAGCTGCCCTTGCATCATGTGACCACTTGTCACAATGGCGGCCCGACACCGACAAAACCTGTGATTGGCTGTTGGGTTGTCAAACTTAATTGCAGGCCCGCAGGAGAAGGAGAGTAGACAGCAGGAAGCCTGTAAGTAATTTTCCTTTTGTAGGTCTGGCAGAATGGTGGAGTTTGCCAAAAAAAACTCCATTCTTGCACAACCCCTTTAAAAGTGTGACTTGCAATTAAGTGACTTTAGATTCAGGGATTTGGGGAGGGAATTTCATTTATTCACTTGTTTATTGTTTTCACTGTCTTGTAAAACTTGCCTTGCTCTTTTGTATTTGGTGTAATCCCTATTAGCAAATATGTGCTCCATGATTGACAATGCAGACCAGTGCGCATCTTGTGCAATGAATGTAGTCCTTAATCAGCCATTTCAAGATGCATATTACTGTGCAAACTGTGAGTGAATTGTACATTTGGAAGCTGAGATCCTGGATCTAAATTAACTAATTGCAACTCTGAGCAGTTAGATGTGAGGTAGGTAGCTAGCTGGGTTAACAGTTAGAACCCAGGGTAGGGGCGTGGCTTCGGCATGGCGGAGTGAAGACATATGCTGTCAGGGCTCCGGATCCACTAGCAGAAAACAGAGGGAACCCCTTTCTCCTACAGCTTCAAAGTGCAGTGACGAAGGGGAGAAGAGGCCACATATCGCTGGGGTCACCCTTTCCATATAATTCTCCGTAAACCAGGAGGGCAATCTATGTTGATACATACTCCGGAAGACCTTCCGAATGCCTTTAATTTCTTGAACATCCCTCCAGTGCCTGTACCGGATTGGACCCTACCGCCGCTACTACACGCCTCCTCACCTAATGGCGAACAACTAGGAAGGATCCATCCGACCTCACAGATTGGAAGAAGTCGTCGATCACTTCCTCAGCGGACACAGATGAGAAGACCCGAGACTGCCTAGTCCCGACCACGACGCCCGGCGACATCACACCTAAGAGACATTCCGCGTTGACACTGAGGCGACTGGATATTCAGGAATTACTGTTACCAAATGTTTTGTAATGGACGTTGAAAGTTAGCACTTTGAATAGCGGTATCAGGGAATATACCCAATATTTGCTGACCCCTCTTGAGTTTAGGGAGGGGGGTTGGACAGAGATCAGGGAATACTGTTTCTGAATATTAGTAGTCCTTTTAGGCCTCACCCTCCCCTACTGGTTCAGATCGGACAGAGGTTTCCCTCCAATACTTTTCATAGATTATCTAGGTAGACCCATAATGTCCCTCTGAGATCTATTTTTAGTCTGCTAGCTGTTCCACAAACCCCCATTAGGATACTGTACTCTTCATCTTCAAGATATTAGATATTCTAGAGCCAGGAGAGTTGCAGTTGATTAGAGTCTCACAACTTTGTCTCCTCTTTCTCCTTTCCGCCCCCCCGTAGCTTTCTACTTCTCTCTCCTCTCCACTCTATCCCCTCTCCCCCCCCATATATATATATATATATATATATATATATATATATAATCTCAATTCCAAGATGTCATACGTACTAATTGTTTCTCTCAATGTCCAGGGCTTGAATATTCCGGAAAAAAGATCCTCCCTTCTCAGACTTCTCTGGAAATAAAGAGCGCAAATCACTTTTATACAAGAAACCCACTTTCGCTCTGATAGCATTCAATCACTCTCCAATACTCGATTTCCCCATGCGTACCACAGCACCTCGCCAGAATCTAAAATAAAAGGAGTCACCATCCTCATTTCCAACTCCACTGATGGAGCGGGTAGATATGTCTTTGTGAAAGGTAAGCTGGCTGGCACTGTGATCACTCTATTTAATATATATACACCAAACACAAGACAAGTCCAGTTTCTTGATAATACTTTAGCGATCCTGGACGAATTTTCAGAGGGGATCCTGGTGCTTGGGGGGGACCTTAACCTTACCTTAGATCCGACAATGGACTCTTCTAGAGGACACACGTACTTACTCACTCTACACAATCTAAATTACGAGACCCCTTCCACTCAGTGGCGTAGCTATAGGGGTCGCATCGGTCGCAGTTGCGACCAGGCCCCTAAGCCAGGGGGGCCCCGAGGGCCCCCCTTGCCACTTGCAGGGCCGCACCGCCAATTAGCCAGGTGCGGAGCAGCCCTGCGCACAGATGGGGCGGCAGCGAGGCAGAGGGAGATGAGCGCTTCCATTGTGTCGTCCTGAGGACGGCGATACAGATGCCTGTACTGCGGGGCAGGGGAGGGAGAGGCGTCTTCCCTGCCCGTTCCTCTGAAAGGCTGCCAGCCTGATGGAGGTAAGTATTAGTGTTAATTTTTTTTTTATTGTAGCAGTCACGGACCGGAGCTCTATTGGGGGCACTGGGGGCATTTTTGGGGGCACTGGGGGCATTTTACTGGCACTGGGTGCATTTTTACTGGCACATGGGGGCACTGGGGGCATTTTTACTGGCACATGGAGTCACTGGGGGCATTTTTATTGGCACATGGGGGCACTGGGGGCATTTTTACTGGCACATGGGGGCACTCAGGGCATTTTTACTGGCACATGGAGGCATTTTTAATGGCACTGGGGGCATTTTTACTGGCACATGGGGCACTGGGGGCATTTTTACTGGCACATGGGGGCACTGGGGGCATTTTACTGGCACTGAGGTCATTTTTACTGGCACATGGGGGCACTGGAGGAATTTTTACTGGCACATGGGGGCACTGGGAGCATTTTTACTGGCACTGGGGGCATTTTTAGGGGCACATGGGGGTACTGGGGCATTTTTACTGGCACTGGGGCATTTTTAGGGGCACATGGGGGCACTGGGGCATTTTTACTGGCATATGGGGGCATTTTACTGGCACTGGGGGCATTTTTACTGGCACATGGGGGCACTGGGGGCATTTTTACTGGCACATGGGGGCACTGGGGGCATTTTTACTGGCACATGGGGGCACTGGGGGCATTTTACTGTCACTGGGGGCATTTTTACTGGCACATGGGGGCACTGGGGGCAGTTTTACTGGCACTGAGGGCATTTTTACCGGTACAAGGGGGCACTGGGGGCATTTTTACTGGCACTGGGGGCATTATTACAGGCACTGGGGCCATTTTTACTGGCACATGGAGGCACTTCTTACTGGCACATGGGGGCACTGGGGGCATTTCTTACTGGCACATGGGGGCACTGGGGGCATTTCTTACTGGCACTTGGGGGCATTTCTTTATGGCATGGGAGCACTGGGGGCATTTTTACTGGCACTGGGGGCATTTTTCTGGCACATGGGGGCACTGGGGCATTTCTTACTGGCACATGGGGCACTAGGGGCATTTCTTACTGGCACATGATTTTTGGGGGGAATCAATGGGGGAACTTCTGGCGCATTATTGGGGAGTTTCTTACTGGCACATAATTTGGGGGGCATCTATGGGTGGGGAGCACTTCTTACTGGCACATTATTGGGGTGAAATTTTGGGGGCACTTCTTACTGGCACATTGGAAGCATTATTACTTCTGGGGCCCAGTGGGGACATTAGTACTGTTGGGGGCACTATTACTAACAAGTGCACTCTGGCAGAGAATTATTAGTTGGGACTTTGGGGGGCACTATTACTGTGGGGGGCACCCTGGCACAGTATCAGCGCAGTTATTTCTGGGGGACGTTATGTTCACACTATTACGGGGCACTATTTGCTGGGCGCAGTTATTTTAGGACACTGTGTGCCAATAATTATTGAAGGGCACTCTCTGTGTGGTACTAGTGGCACAGGGGTGGTAGGATGATTTGTCCAGAAGACTGGAGGATGATGGAAAAGATTTTTTTCTGCCAAACTGCAGAGATGAGAAATGGCTGAAAAATGGCGTCTTGTCTGAAAGAAGAAGATGAGGAAAGAGAACATCTACATCAGAGGAGACGTCACTGGATGTACGAGTTATGTGGCGCTGTATTATACTGGATGTACGAGGTTTGTGGCGCTGTATTATACTGGATGTACGAGGTTTGTGGCGCTGTATTATACTGGATGTTCGAGGTATGGGGCGCTGTATTAGGCTACATTCACACGAACATTGTGTTTTGCAGTCTGCAAATTGCAGATCGGCAAAACAAGGATGATGTTCCGTATGGCATCCGTTTTTTTTTGCAGATCCACTGTAACAATGCCTATCCTTGTCCGCAAATGGACAAAAATAGGAATGGACATACAGATGCAGACAGCACACAGTGTTCAATGAAGTGAATGGGTCCACATCTGAGCCGCAAAATATGCAGATCGGAGGCTGCAAAAACAACTGTGGTGTGAATGTAGCCTTAAGCCTCATTCACACGTCAGTGTTTTGGTCAGTGATTTCCATCAGTGATTGTGAGCCAAAACCAGGATTGGAGCCTCCACAGAGATAAGGTATAAGGGAAAGATCTGCACTTGTTCTGTGTTTAGAGCCGCACCTGGTTTTGGCTCAAAATCACTGATGGAAATCACTGACCGAACACTGACTGTGTGAATAAGGCATTACCCTGTATGTTCTGTAGTGATATAAGTAATGTTAGGAGGGAAAAGGTTAGGGTGAGATTTTGGCATGGGGGGGGTTCAATTTTTGACTTGGCCGGCAGAAAAGCTAGGTGCACCAGCGCTGAGGGGGGGTGGGGCAAGCTGAACTCTTGCACCAGGGCCCATGAGCCTTTAGCTACACCCCTGCTTCCACTCCCATCGCTTGGTTGATGTCTGGCGAATGTCACACCCAACAGATAGGGACTATACATTTTACTGTAATCCAGACAATTCCTAATCTAGATTGCATTACTTCTTCATGCACCACACCAGACTAGAACAAGTATCAGGAACACAGATTGATCCAATTACCTTTTCAGATCACGTGTTAATCTCACTAATACTTACTATCCCCTCCCTACATGCCAGAGCATGGCATTGGCGCTTAAACGAATCCTTATTGCAAGACTTACAAGTAAGAACAGAGGTTAAGAGAGACCTGACTGAATACTTTACTTTTCTCTCAACGCCACACAGGATAGTGACCCACTCACGATCTGGGAAGCACACAAGTGCTATATTAGAGGCACATTCATCAAAGTTGGAACACGACAGAATTATCGAGACTCATATCGAAAATACATGAACGAGAACGCCTACACAAATCTACTCTCAACTCACAGCAGGGAGATGAACTAGCGCAATTATGGGAAAATTAAGAGCCCTATGTCTTTTCAGGGCGATGGCCACATTAGGTAAATGCCACAGGCATTATTATGAATACGGGAATAAACCTAGTAGGACCTTAGCTAGGGAACTGCGTAAGACCAGGGCGAGTTCTTATATCCCCCATCTAATACCTCGGGCCAACAAATGACCTTACCTCAGCAGATTGCTGAAGTCTTCAGATCGTATTATCATTCTCTATATAATTTACAGTCTTCGCAAAACCAAAACCCAGAAGAGCATACTAAATCTATACGTGAATATCTTTCCTCCTCGGGTCTCAGTCGTCTTCCGGCAGAAACAATAACTGTGCTGGAGGCACCTGTCTCCCTTTGAACTAGTATCTGCCATAAAAGACTCTCAGACAGGCAAATCCTTTCTAGACATTTTGTCTCCACAATTTTTACTAGCATTTAACTCACTAGACTCAATTCGCTCTCTGCCCACAGATACTCTCCGTGCACACATAACAGTAATCCCTAAAGAAGAGAAGGACCCATCCCAATGCCAAAGCTACCACCCTATTTCCCTCATTAATTGTGACCTGAAACTGTTTTCTAAGATTTTAGCGACCCACCTTCTCCCACACTTGCAAAATATAATTCAACTAGATCAAACAGGCTTCATGCCACTGAGAGAGGCTAGGGAAAATACCACCAACGCCATAAACATAATTTATCATGTGATTACGTCAAAACTTCCCATGTTCCTTCTCTCTACGGTTGCTAATAAGGCATTCGACAGAGTAGTTTAGTCGTTCATGATAGAGACACTGAACCATGTGGGACTTGGAGAGACGATGTTGGCCCATATACGGAATCTATACTCGAACTCTTCGGCCTTAGTCAAAGTAAATGGTCAATACTAAATGCCATTCTTCATACGAAACGGCACGAGGCAGGGGTGTCCCCTTTCCCCATTCATTTTTATTTTATGCCTAGAACCACTATTATGTCACATAAGAGCTAATTCTGACATTGTGGGGATAAAGATGCAAGGAACTATGCAGTAAGTAGCAGCATACGCGGATGACCTTTTATTTTTCCTTACCAGTCCGCGGACATCCCTCCCAAATCTGTTGAAAGAACTCAGAGTTTATTCCTCATTATCTAATTTTAAAGTCGGAAGCCATGAACATTACTCTCCCAACAATTGTAGCCACAGATCTAGCAGATAACTTTCCATTTAAATGGGCAAAGTCATCACTAAAGTATTTGGGCATACACCTAACACCATCCATAGCATCCCTATATTCAGCTAACTATCCTCCCCTCCTAAGAGCAATAAAATCAGATCTTGACTGTTGGAATAAAGGCACTTTTACCTGGTTTGGACGAATCGTCATATTCAAAATGAAAGTACTCCCTAGAATTCTTTACTTTCTACAAGCTTTCCAATAATCAAACAATGCACCAGTCTATAAAGAATACACGTTTATTAATTCATCAAAATTTATATAAAATACATATAAAAAGTCAATGGTGATAACTAACACACACACAAAAGGAGGGGCAGGTACGTAATACTCATACAAAATGGAGTAAAACACTGCAAAATTTTATCCACATAAAACATAATAAAGTGCAAGTGCAAGAAACACTACATGAAGCATCAAAAGTAGCCCACAGCAGTCAAAGAACAGGTATAATAAGCAATAAATGGCAATACAGACCACTACCTCCTCCAAACCCCGACGTACGTTTCGCTATGGCTTCCTGTCCACTCCTTTGGCAGCCATACCCTGGTTGGATTCTCAAATACCTCTAACGGCCCTGGCACACCCTACCATAGGGCCGACCCTAAGAGCATTAGCATCTATCATTAACCTACAGGATATCTCACCATCACTAATGTTCTCCATATTGGGTAATCCCTCATTCCCCACCGGCCTGGAACTAGGCCCATTCAGAAAATGGATAACGGCTAACAGGTTCCGAGCACACCATTTCATTGAATCAAACTCTTGGATGACCCTTCAAAAGCTAAAAGATATCTCAGATCCAGTTAATTTGTCCCCATGGCATTTGAACCAGCTTCATAATTTTCTTTTGTCTTTGTCCTCCGCCTCCCCTTATACCCGTAAGAAAACTGATTTCGAACATCTCTGTGATGCGAGGGGGGTGATTAGACACACTCTATCTCGTCTGTATAATATACTCATCTCTCCAACCAACCAAGCCTCTCCCACATATCTACTCAACTGGGAGAGAGACCTTGGGCTCACATTCACTACAGAACAAAAAGATCACATATTTACCCTCACTCATAAAACATCCATCGCCAGTAATATACAAGAAATGGGGTTTAAGGTCCTCTCCAGGTGTTACATGGTACCCACTAAATTACATACTCTCTTTCCAGTGGTATCTCCAGTTTGCTGGCATAGTGGGAGAGACAGAGGTTCAATTTTGCATGTGTTCTGGGAGTGTCCAGTGCTAGTCAACTTCTGGCAGGAAGTGTGGCGCATTACGTCGAAGTTCAGCTCAAACTCTTTGCCCAGGACCCCAGCTTTCTTTCTCCTTCATCATAGCGATATACCATTGCCTACGTATAGGAGATCTGTGGTGCGACATATGGTTAACACTGCGAGAGCTTGCATTCATTGCATGTGGAAACAGTCCTCTGCTCCCACAGTAGCAATGATCAATAAACTTCAGGAGGTCAAGAGGATGGAGCATCTGACTGCCTCTCTGAGAAGCATAGACTCTAAGTTCCGAAAAACCTGGAAACATTGGTTAGCATTTCAAGAAACTCAGGAATTTAAAACGCTACTATCAACCTAAATGAGGAATAGAGAACACATAAGGGAAAAAGTTTTTTTTTTTTTTCTCTTTTCTCTTTCCTCCCCCTTACATCTACCCTACACCTCCCCACTTCTTAACTCCATCTTCTATATAATCTTTGTCTACTATTCGTAGTAGTCTGCCAAACTAGACCGTGATATGGGTACTTATGTTAGTCTGTGCACTAAAGAACCCTCTTTTACAATTTTAGGTTCCTTATACACATGAGAGTGCTTCCTTTTCATAAACAGATTCTAGGTTATGTTAGACTTTTTAACAATAAATCCCTTTGGATATATCCAGGGGCGGTCTTGGGCACCACGCATCCTATTCATTTGCGTGGGGCCCCCGACGTCTAAGGGGGCCCCCACGCTCCGCTGTTGTGCCCAAGACCGCCCGCCCTCCTATCAACATGGACTCCGCCGCAGTGCCGCCCGCTGGCTAAGTGCGCAGTGCGCACAGTTCTTTAATACTTACCCTGGCCCGGCCGTCCCGTCCCCATGACGTCGGTCTCCGACTCCTGCGCTTCCTCCTGGGCTGGCTGTGTGATCCCGCAAGATCCAGCGCTGGGTCACAGGTCTCGCGGGATCACACACTGCAGGAGAAGAAGGCGCGCAGGAGAAGAAGACAGTGTCCGGACCGGAGCAGTTTGTAAGTATTTTTTGTGTCTGTTTGTGGCTAGGGGGGGGCACCTGGCTGGCTGGGGGGGGGGGCTGATGTGAGGTCATGGGGGCAGAAATGGCTGACCTGAGGTCTGATGGGGGCAGAAATGGCTGACCTGAGGTCTGATGGGGGCAGAAATGGCTGACCTGAGGTCTGATGGGGGCAGAAATGGCTGACCTGAGGTCTGATGGGGGCAGAAATGGCTGACCTGAGGTCTGATGGGGCACATTAAGCTGACCTGAGGTCTGATGGGGCACATTAAGCTGACCTGAGGTCTGATGGGGGCACAAAACGCTGACCTGAAGTCTGATGGGAGCACAAGACGCTGATCTGAGGTCTGATGGGGGCTCAAGACGCTGACCTGAAGTCTGATGGGGGCACAAGACGCTGACCTGAGGTCTGATGGGGGCACAAGACGCTGATCTGAGGTCTGATGGGGGCTCAAGACGCTGACCTGAAGTCTGATGGGGCCACGAGACGCCGATCCCTGTACTGTGACATCACTGTGTTTATTATCTCTGTACGGTGACATCACTGTGTTTATTATCCCTGTACTGTGACATCACTGTGTTTATTATCTCTGTACAGTGACATCGCTGTGTGTATTATCCCAGTGCAGGAAGAGGTAAGTGGTCTGTGTTTGTGTGTTTGTTTTCTATTTTTCAGGGTCGTGAATGCAGAGGACTACGTTGGATTGGGTGGACTACGTCGGACCAGCTTTTTTTTTTTTTTTTTTTAATAAAATGGTCAAACAGGGGTCTGGGGGAGTGTTTATTTCAATAAAATGTTTTATACTTGTGTGTGTGTATTTTTTTTTACAATACTACAGTTTTAGTAATTACGGCTATCTACAGACGGCCCTGATTACTAATACTGGGCTTAGTGCTTGCCGGTATGGCAGGCCAGCACTAACCCCAACATCTATTACCTCGGCACCCACCGCCACCAGGGGTGCCGGGAAGAGCCGGGTACCCGCAGGACCGGACCTTCTAAATTGAGGGTCTGGCTCTGGGGCGGCTGCAGGCTGGTACCATTAGGCTGGGAAGGGCCAATAACCATGTCGCTTCCCACCCTGGTAGTGCCAGGCTGCCGCTGCTGGTTGTATCTGGCTGGAGAAGGAAAAAAGGGGGTGACCCCACGCCATTTTTTTTTTATTATTTAATTATTTTTGTAAAAAAATGGCGTGGGGTCCCCCCCCTTTTTTCCTTCTCCAGCCAGATACAACCAGCAGCGGCAGCCTGGCACTACCAGGGTGGGAAGGGACACGGTTATTGGCCCTTCCCAGCCTAATGGTACCAGCCTGCAGCCGCCCCAGAGCCAGACCCTCAATTTAGAAGGTCCGGTCCTGCGGGTACCCGGCCCTTCCCGGCACCCCTGGTGGCGGTGGGTGCCGAGGTAATAGATGTTGGGGTTAGTGCTGGCCTGCCATACCGGCAAGCACTAAGCCCAGTATTAGTAATCAGGGCCGTCTGTAGATAGCCGTAATTACTAAAACTGTAGTATTGTAAAAAAAAATACACACACACAAGTATAAAACATTTTATTGAAATAAACACTCCCCCAGACCCCTGTTTGACCATTTTATTAAAAAAAAGCTGGTCCGACGTAGTCCACCGAATCCGACGTAGTCCTCTGCATTCACGACCCTGAAAAATAGAAAACAAACACAGACCACTTACCTCTTCCTGCACTGGGATAATACACACAGCGATGTCACTGTACAGAGATAATAAACACAGCGATGTCACTGTACAGAGATAATAAACACAGCGATGTCACTGTACATGGATAATACACACAGTGATGTCACCGTACAGGGATAATAAACACAGTGATGTGTCAATACAGGGATAATAAACACAGTGATGTCACTGTACAGGGATAATACAGTGATGTCACAGCACAGAGATAAAAAACACAGTGATGTCACAGTACAGGGATAATAAACACAGAGATGTCACCGTACAGAGATAATAAACACAGTGATGTCACCGTACAGGGATAATAAACACAGTGATGTCACCGTACAGGGATAATAATCCTCAGATCAACACATTGTGCCCCCATCAGACCTCAGATCAGCGTCTTGTGCCCCCATCAGACCTCAGATCAACACATTGTGCCCCCATCAGACCTCAGATCAGCATCTTGTACCCCCATCAGACCTCAGATCAGCGTCTTGTGCCCCCATCAGACCTCAGATCAACACAATGTGCCCCCATCAGACCTCAGATCAACACAATGTGCCCCCATGTGCCCCCCTCAGACCTCAGGTCAACGTCTTGTGCCCCCCTCAGACCAGTGTCTTGTGGCTCCCCTCAGACCTCAGATCAGCCCACCCAGCCACTTAAAAAAAAGCATACTTACCTGTTCTGGCTGCCGCTGTCCTCAGGCTCCCCGCTCCACTGCCTTGCCTGCCGGCGCACACTATGACCAGACGTCAGGTCATAGTGCGCGCCGGCAGGGAAGACAGTGATAAAGAAGGGACAGAGAAAAATAAAACAGGAGACACAGAGGCAAACAGAAGAATCATATATGACAAGTGTGTGTGTGAATAACAGATAGGAGAGTGATATATGATAAGTGTGGAAAAAACACATTCTTTCATTGTTTAACAGTGAGTTAATTGTTAATCGTTTGACAGTATTTTATTGTTAAAAAAGTCTTTGATGTGTGTGTGTGTGTGTGGGGGGGGTGTCATTGGGGAGGGGGCGTGTCAGAGGGCATGTCATCAGAGGGCGTGTCATCAGAGGGCGTGTCATCAGAGGGCGTGTCATCAGGGGCGTGACGCGTCATTGGGGGGGGGGGCCACCGGACATAACTTCGCTTAGGGCCCCAGAAATGCCAAGACCGCCCCTGGATATATCTTTTCTAAGACTTAGAAGGAGGTTACAGAATGTTTGTATTTTTTCCAGAGTATTTTTTCCAAAAGTGAGCAATATCAGTTGGACACTATCTGGTGTTTTCATAATTGTTTATTTACAATTTATATTGATTGGGCTGTGTCCCTTCATTTTGTTATAAAATATAAAAATCTTAAATAAAGAAAAAAAAAAAAAAAAAAAAAGGAACCCAGGCTAGAGGGAAGAGTGTCAGGGAGGCTAGCCCTTATCTGAGACACCCTAAAAAGCTTGACACTTTGGCAGATTAGGGGGATATTAGTTCAAGGGTAGCATTGCTGAATCAAGATTCTTCCTCTGCCAGTCAGGGGGATGTCAGCTCCAGTAAGCAGTGGACCAGGAGTGAAGGGCAGGCCAGATGTAACAGTGGCTGCTGTGCGCCGCTGTTCCCCTGCTTACCGCTGCGGTCCTGGGTGCCGTGTTCAGCCGTGATCTGCTGCCTGTGTTTCCTGTTCACCACTGCAGTCCTGGGCTCTGTCTAAGTGCTGTTGCTCTGTGATCCGCTCCTGAGTTTCCATTCAGCTCTGGCTACAACATACTTGCTGCTTGTTCCTTGCATCACTCCCTCTGGGCCGGCGCATGTTGGATCATGTGGTTTGGATCATGTGACCTCTTCCCAGATGCCTCAGTGTCAAGATCCTTGTATCCTCTGGTTACCATTGTTCCTGTCTGAATACCTGTGTTGCTGACTCGTGCTAGTGTCCCAGATTCCGCTATCTGCTTCATCCCTGCCTGCTTTGATCTTCTTGTTGCCGACCCGGATTGCCTGACCTGTACCTGTGCCCTGACCCATTGCCTGTCTGACTTCGCCTCTGCCTCATCCTTCGGTCCTGTATTGTTGCTCCTGGTAACGACTCTGCCTACTGACTACTCTGTACCTCTGGTGCCTTGCTTAGGTACTTCCTGGTCCAGCTGCCTCATGTTCCAACCGTCCTCAAGAGGTAGCGACCTGGTGTTCCCCTCAGAAAGTCTATCCCCACCATCAGGGGTATTGCGAAGATCGAGAGGTTCACTTAGACAACGCCCTTAGAGGAGGTAGGACACGAGGCACAGTGGGTTCACACCCGCTGGTTCGTGACACCAGCCAAGTTCTGGAAGTGGGATATTCTATTATTAGGGGTACAGATAAGACAATCTGTCACAAACACCAGAATCGTTGAACTGTGTGTTGTCTTCCTAGTGCTCAAGTTCGCCATATCGTGGATTGGGTTGATAGATTACTAGGAGGGGCTGGTGAAGACCTAGAAGTCATGGTCCACATTGGCCCCAATGACAAAGTTAAAGGAAAGTGAAGCGTCCTTAGGTTGCAAGCTCAGGGCAAGGACCTCAAATTTAGTATTCTCTGAAATAATACCTGTCCCACAAGCCACACCAGGGGGAAGATTAGGGAGATCTTGGCCAGCTTCTCTGTTGGCTACAGGCTCTATCGTAGGAATGAGCTGTACCTCAGTGGAAGGGGCAGCTGTTTTTGTGTGAGAAGATAGCTAGAAGGTTGGAGAAGTGGTAAACTAGGGACTTGGCAGTTAGGGTCATTACAATACAGAGGGGAAGATTGTGCAGATAATGACCAGGGGCTAAGTAATGGAAATGGGGGTGGAATGGAGGGGGGGACTAGAACAGTTCATCAGGAAATGTGTAGGGTAAAAATATTCAAAAATATCTTAATTGTATATATACTTATGCCAGGACCCTGACCAATAAGATTTGTGAACTGGAATTAGTAATGTCTGAGGAGGACTATGACATAGTGGGGATAAATGAGACATGGTTGGATGATATGACTGGTCAGATAACTTACAGGGTTACAGTCTGTTTAGAAAGAATCGTAAAACCCAGAAAAAGGGAGAGGTTTAGTAATAACCAATAGAAATAGTGATCAAAATATTATAAAACTCCAATTGATGATTAGTAGGGTGTTTTTTCATGGAGTCACAAAAATGCTGAACTTTTGATCAGCATAGGAATGCCATTAGCCTCAGTAACTGGGACAATGTTCTCAAAAATAAAGTACAGCCCCAAAAATGGAAGATTTTTAAAAGCACCCTGAATTTTTACTGTCAGGCCTCTTTCACACGAACGTTGTGTTTTGCAGTCCGCAAATTGCGGAGCCGCAAAAACAATGGATGGCATCCGTGTGCATTCTGTATTTTGCGGAACGGAACAGCTGGCCCCTAATAGAACAGTACTATTCTTGTCCGTAATAAGGAGAAGAATAGGACATGCTCTATTTTTTTTTTTGCGGGCTACGGAACGGAGCAACGGATGCAGACAGCACACAGTGTGCTGTCTGTATTTTTTGCGGGCCCATAGAAATGAATGGGTCCGCATCTTTCATGTTAAAAATGCGTATCGGAGCCCCCAAAAACAACGTTCGTGTGAAAGAGGCCTCAGCGGTACATACCTTTATAATAAAAGGGTTAGGAATAGTAAAAATACAATGTTGATTAAAACCTGACACAGAAAAATGAGGAGGCTCACACTGAGAAATGGTATATGGAGGGTGCCCCACCCTCTGGACCACCCAAATCCAGATTAGGAAAAAAAAATAAATAATAATATTATAGGGTGTGCACAGCTCCTTGGGACAGAGTGTAGGACACACACCAGATATTGAAGGTGAAAGGGTATTTATTATAAAAACTAAAACAATTAGCAGAACATACTTAATAATACATTAAAAGTATCCCTATGATCAATTCTTATATTTCCAAAGTATTCACTATGATCTCGTAGTCCACCCTAGAATCAAAAAAGCATATATATCTCTAAAAACAAAAAACAAGACGTACAGTCAAATCTAGAAATTGACATATATACACTGCGCAACTATGCAATTTAAAGTTAATGGACATAAGAACTACCATTTGAATTGCTATCTATGAACTATATAACCACGAGATTAGTCCATTTATTTCACTATATATTTTTTGCAGATAAGTGGTATTGATGAATTAATATTATTTTTAGAGATATATATGCTTTTTTGATTTTAGGGTGGACTACGAGATCATAGTGAATACTTTGGAAATATAAGAATTGATCATAGGGATACTTTTAATGTATTATTAAGTATGTTCTGCTAATTGTTTTAGTTTTTATAATAAATACCCTTTCACCTTCAATATCTGGTGTATGTCCTACACTCTGTCCCAAGGAGGTGTGCACACCCTATAATATTATTATTTAATGTTGACTAAAAGCAGGCTCAGAATGGCCCACAAGGGAACAGCTGAATCCCCCGGCGGGCCCCTAAGAAATGTGGGCTCCTAGTTCCCCATCCCTTACACAAGTGGCACAAGTGACAGTAAACTGACTACACTAGATATAGATAGGCAGCACCCCAACCAGCCTATGCGTCCATATAAAAAAACTGTGTAGATGTATTTAAAGGTGTATTCCCATCTCACAAATGTAGTTTGTATAGTTAGATATAGCCATACCAATATTATTACTAATAGAATGTATTTATATAAAATGTACCATTTAGAAGATTTGCCTATTTGTATATCCTTTGCCCCACACACATCAGTCAGGCCGTTGCCCCTGGTTATGGCCACCGTGGTCATGTGGTGGCCGGCTTGCTCTTGTTCAAACCCGCTCTGAAGTAACTGCTGTATTGTGCACGCACATTGCATGGGCATGCGCAGACACATCTTAGGGTTGTAGCATTTTTGTCTGCGCTTCCAAAACGCAGAGAGACGTATCCTGTTCCAAGATCAGTTCATCTCTATGGAGCAGGATCTTTTTATAAAGTCTGCGTTTTGGACGGATCCTGACCATTGCATTTAGAACTGGTAGTGTCCAAAACGCAGATGTGAAAGTACCTTAGGATGTGTCTGCACATGCAATGTGAACAGGGGCGGTCTTGGCATTTCTAGGGCCCTAAGCGAAGTTATGTCCGGGGCCCCCCCCCCAATGACGCGTCACGCTTTTTAGGGTGTCTCAGATAAGGGCTAGCCTCCCTGACACTCTTCCCTCTAGCCTGGGTTCCTTTTTTTTTTTTTTTTTTTTTCTTTATTTAAGATTTTTATATTTTATAACAAAATGAAGGGACACAGCCCAATCAATATAAATTGTAAATAAACAATTATGAAAACACCAGATAGTGTCCAACTGATATTGCTCACTTTTGGAAAAAATACTCTGGAAAAAATACAAACATTCTGTAACCTCCTTCTAAGTCTTAGAAAAGATATATCCAGGGGCGGTCTTGGCATTTCTGGGGCCCTAAGCGAAGTTATGTCCGGTGGCCCCCCCCCCAATGACGCGTCACACCCCTGATGACACGCCCTCTGATGACACGCCCTCTGATGACATGCCCTCTGATGACACGCCCCCTCCCCAATGACACCCCCCCACACACACACACACATCAAAGACTTTTTTAACAATAAAATACTGTCAAACGATTAACAATTAACTCACTGTTAAGCAATGAAAGAATGTGTTTTTTCCACACTTATCATATATCACTCTCCTATCTGTTATTCACACACACACTTGTCATATATGATTCTTCTGTTTGCCTCTGTGTCTCCTGTTTTATTTTTCTCTGTCCCTTCTTTATCACTGTCTTCCCTGCCGGCGCGCACTATGACCTGACGTCTGGTCATAGTGTGCGCCGGCAGGCAAGGCAGTGGAGCGGGGAGCCTGAGGACAGCGGCAGCCAGAACAGGTAAGTATGCTTTTTTTTAAGTGGTTGGGTGGGCTGATCTGAGGTCTGAGGGGAGCCACAAGACGCTGGTCTGAGGGGGGCACAAGACGTTGACCTGAGGTCTGAGGGGGGCACATGGGGGCACATTGTGTTGATCTGAGGTCTGATGGGGGCACATTGTGTTGATCTGAGGTCTGATGGGGGCACAAGACGCTGATCTGAGGTCTGATGGGGGTATAAGACGCTGATCTGAGGTCTGATGGGGGCACAATGTGTTGATCTGAGGTCTGATGGGGGCACAAGACGCTGATCTGAGGTCTGATGGGGGCACAATGTGTTGATCTGAGGATTATTATCCCTGTACGGTGACATCACTGTGTTTATTATCCCTGTACGGTGACATCACTGTGTTTATTATCTCTGTACGGTGACATCTCTGTGTTTATTATCCCTGTACTGTGACATCACTGTGTTTATTATCGCTGTGCTGTGACATCACTGTGTTTATTATCCCTGTGCTGTGACATCACTGTGTGTATTATCCCTGTACAGTGACATCACTGTGTTTATTATCCCTGTACTGACACATCACTGTGTTTATTATCCCTGTACTGTGACATCACTGTGTTTATTATCCCTGTACTGTGACATCACTGTGTTTATTATCCCTGTACGGTGACATCACTGTGTGTATTATCCCTGTACAGTGACATCGCTGTTTTTATTATCTCTGTACAGTGACATCGCTGTGTTTATTATCTCTGTACAGTGACATCGCTGTGTGTATTATCCCAGTGCAGGAAGAGGTAAGTGGTCTGTGTTTGTTTTCTATTTTTCAGGGTCGTGAATGCAGAGGACTACGTCGGATTCAGTGGACTACGTCGGACCAGCTTTTTTTTTTTTTTTTTTTTAATAAAATGGTCAAACAGGGGTCTGGGGGAGTGTTTATTTCAATAAAATGTTTTATACTTGTGTGTGTGTATTTTTTTTACAATACTACAGTTTTAGTAATTACGGCTATCTACAGACGGCCCTGATTACTAATACTGGGCTTAGTGCTTGCCGGTATGGCAGGCCAGCACTAACCACAACATCTATTACCTCGGCACCCACCGCCACCAGGGGTACCGGGAAGGGCCGGGTACCCGCAGGACCGGACCTTCTAAATTGAGGGTCTGGCTCTGGGGCGGCTGCAGGCTGGTACCATTAGGCTGGGAAGGGCCAATAACCGTGTCCCTTCCCACCCTGGTAGTGCCAGGCTGCCGCTGCTGGTTGTATCTGGCTGGAGAAGGAAAAAAGGGGGGGACCCCACGCCATTTTTTTACAAAAATAAATAATAAAAAAAAAATGGCGTGGGGTCCCCCCCTTTTTTCCTTCTCCAGCCAGATACAACCAGCAGCGGCAGCCTGGCACTACCAGGGTGGGAAGGGACACGGTTATTGGCCCTTCCCAGCCTAATGGTACCAGCCTGCAGCCGCCCCAGAGCCAGACCCTCAATTTAGAAGGTCCGGTACTGCGGGTACCCGGCTCTTCCCGGCACCCCTGGTGGCGGTGGGTGCCGAGGTAATAGATGTTGGGGTTAGTGCTGGCCTGCCATACCGGCAAGCACTAAGCCCAGTATTAGTAATCAGGGCCGTCTGTAGATAGCCGTAATTACTAAAACCAGGGGTGCCGGGAAGGGCCGGGTACCCGCAGGACCGGACCTTCTAAATTGAGGGTCTGGCTCTGGGGCGGCTGCAGGCTGGTACCATTAGGCTGGGAAGGGCCAATAACCGTGTCCCTTCCCACCCTGGTAGTGCCAGGCTGCCGCTGTTGGTTGTATCTGGCTGAATAAGGAAAAAAGGGGGGGACCCCATGCCATTTTTTTACAAAAATAATTAAATAATAAAAAAAAAAATGGCGTGGGGTCCCCCCCTTTTTTCCTTCTCCAGCCAGATACAACCAGCAGCGGCAGCCTGGCACTACCAGGGTGGGAAGGGACACGGTTATTGGCCCTTCCCAGCCTAATGGTACCAGCCTGCAGCCGCCCCAGAGCCAGACCCTCAATTTAGAAGGTCCGGTCCTGCGGGTACCCGGCTCTTCCCGGCACCCCTGGTGGCGGTGGGTGCCAAGGTAATAGATGTTGGGGTTAGTGCTGGCCTGCCATACCGGCAAGCACTAAGCCCAGTATTAGTAATCAGGGCCGTCTGTAGATAGCCGTAATTACTAAAACCAGGGGTGCCGGGAAGGGCCTGGTACCCGCAGGACCGGACCTTCTAAATTGAGGGTCTGGCTCTGGGGCGGCTGCAGGCTGGTACCATTAGGCTGGGAAGGGCCAATAACCGTGTCCCTTCCCACCCTGGTAGTGCCAGGCTGCCGCTGCTGGTTGTATCTGGCTGGAGAAGGAAAAAAGGGGGGGACCCCACGCCATTTTTTTACAAAAATAATTAAATAATAAAAAAAAAATGGCGTGGGGTCCCCCCCTTTTTTCCTTCTCCAGCCAGATACAACCAGCAGCGGCAGCCTGGCACTACCAGGGTGGGAAGGGACACGGTTATTGGCCCTTCCCAGCCTAATGGTACCAGCCTGCAGCCGCCCCAGAGCCAGACCCTCAATTTAGAAGGTCCGGTCCTGCGGGTACCCGGCTCTTCCCGGCACCTCTGGTGGCGGTGGGTGCCGAGGTAATAGATGTTGGGGTTAGTGCTGGCCTGCCATACCGGCAAGCACTAAGCCCAGTATTAGTAATCAGGGCCGTCTGTAGATAGCCGTAATTACTAAAACTGTAGTATTGTAAAAAAAAATACACACACACAAGTATAAAACATTTTATTGAAATAAACACTCCCCCAGACCCCTGTTTGACCATTTTATTAAAAAAAAAAAAAAAAAAAAAGCTGGTCCGACGTAGTCCACCGAATCCGACGTAGTCCTCTGCATTCACGACCCTGAAAAATAGAAAACAAACACACAAACACAGACCACTGACCTCTTCCTGCACTGGGATAATACACACAGCGATGTCACTGTACAGAGATAATAAACACAGTGATGTCACAGTACAGGGATAATAAACACAGTGATGTCACCGTACAGAGATAATAAACACAGTGATGTCACAGTACAGGGATCGGCGTCTCGTGGCCCCATCAGACTTCAGGTCAGCGTCTTGAGCCCCCATCAGACCTCAGATCAGCGTCTTGTGCCCCCATCAGACCTCAGGTCAGCGTCTTGAGCCCCCATCAGACCTCAGATCAGCGTCTTGTGCCCCCATCAGACTTCAGGTCAGCGTTTTGTGCCCCCATCAGACCTCTGGTCAGCTTAATGTGCCTCATCAGACCTCAGGTCAGCTTAATGTGCCCCATCAGACCTCAGGTCAGCCATTTCTGCCCCCATCAGACCTCAGGTCAGCCATTTCTGCCCCCATCAGACCTCAGGTCAGCCATTTCTGCCCCCATAAGACCTCAGGTCAGCCATTTCTGCCCCCATCAGACCTCAGGTCAGCCATTTCTGCCCCCATGACCTCACATCAGCCCCCCCCCCAGCCAGTCAGGTGCCCCCCCTAGCCACAAACAGACACAAAAAATACTTACAAACTGCTCCGGTCCGGACACTGTCTTCTTCTCCTGCGCGCCTTCTTCTCCTGCAGTGTGTGATCCCGCGAGACCTGTGACCCAGCGCTGGATCTCGCGGGATCACACAGCCAGCCCAGGAGGAAGCGCAGGAGTCGGAGACCGACGTCATGGGGACGGGACGGCCGGGCCAGGGTAAGTATTAAAGAACTGTGCGCACTGCGCACTTAGCCAGCGGGCGGCACTGCGGCGGAGTCCATGTTGATAGGAGGGCGGGCGGTCTTGGGCACAACAGCGGAGCGTGGGGGCCCCCTTAGACGTCGGGGGCCCCACGCAAATGAATAGGATGCGTGGTGCCCAAGACCGCCCCTGAATGTGAATTCACAATACAGCAGTTACCTCACAGCGGGTTTGAAAAGGAGCAAGCCGGCCACCACTACTACTTGGCCACTGTGGCTGTAACTAGGGGCAACGGCCTGACTGATGTGTGTGGGACAATGCCTATACAAATAGGAAAATCTTCTAAACGGTACATTTTATATAAATACATACTATTAGTAATAATATTGGTATGTCTATATCTAACTATACAAACTACATTTGTGAGATGGGAATACCCCTTTAAGTAACATAATAGACAGGCCCTTATTTCAGATCTTATGGACTCTATAATGACAGGGAATGTTCCACAAGACTGGTGCTTAGCAAATGTGGTGCCAATATTGAAAAAGCGGTCAACCTGGGAAACTATAGGCCAGTAAGTTTAAAATCTGTAGTGGGTAAACTGTTTTCTAAGGTTTTCAAATGTTTTCTAAGAGAGGTTATGCTGGAGTATCTCAATGAAAAATGTATAATGCTGTATCAGCACAGGTTTATTGGTCCAGTCAAACTAATGTACCCAGTTTCTAAGAGGAGGTAAGTTCTAAATGGGACCAGAATGCGTTGTTGGATGCCATATATCTTGACTTCTCCAAAGCTTATAATATTGTGCTATATAAAAAGCAAATGTATAAAATGAGAATGCTTCGACTGGGAGAAAATGTCTGTATGTGGATAAGTAACTTGCTCAGTGACAGAACAGAGGGTGGTTATTAGAGGTACATACTAAGATTGGGTCACTGTCACTACTGGGGTACCTCAGGGGTCAGTATTTGGCCACCCATCATCAATTTATACCCAGGACTGTAACAATTACAAGGGGACATCCTATACATCTCGAGGAAAGAAGGTTTCTTCATTAACATAGAAGGGAATTCTTTACAGTAAGAGCAGTGAGACTATGGAACTCTCTTCCTGAGGAGATGGTGATGGTGAATTCACTAAAAGGGTTCAAGAGGGGCCTGGATGTATTTTTGGAAAGTAATAATATTCTAGGTTATAGTTGTTAAATTTATGAAGAAAGGTCGTTGGTCCAGGAAATTATTCTTGCCTGATTGGAGTCAGGAGGGAATTTTTTCCCCTAAAATGGGAATGGGGAAAATGGGCTTCTACCTTTTTTGCCTTCCTTTGGATCACCTTTGCAGGATATCAGGCTGAACGCTATGGATATATGTGTTTTTTCAGCCTTACAAGCTATATTACTATGTTATCCAGCAGTGCATTTATGTTCATAATGGATGATTATAAAATGGAAAAAAAATAGTCTCAAATGTGAAATCTATAAGTATCTGGACAGAGATTAGATGTAGTGGTACATTGCTCCAAATAACAACAACTCAGTGATAATTGACATGATTGTTAAAGGGGTTCTCCCGGCATAACCTATTTTTTTGGCCAAAGCTAACCTGTGGAGGAAAGATTATTGGTCTCATACTTACCATCCACAGCGCAGCTGTTTTGGAGATCTTCCTCCCAGTCACGTTGCCCCTTCAGATGGCTTTTCTGGGCTTCCAGGCAAAGTCCGTCTTCTTGTCTTCCACTCTTCTCTTCCTGCCTTGTTTGAATCTCATTCAAAGAGTTTTCTGTATTTTCATGACTATGAAAATTGTAGATTCACACTGAAGGCATCAAAACTATGAATTATTATTTTCCACATGTGGAATTATATATTTAACAAAAAAGTGTGAAACAACTGAAAATATGTGTTATATTCTAGGTTCTTCAAAGTAGCCACCTTTTGCTTTGATTACTGCTTTGCACACTCTTGGCATTCTCTTGATGAGCTTCAAGAGGTAGTCACCTAAAATGGTATTCCAACAGTCTTGAAGGAGTTCCCAGAGATGCTTAGCACTTGTTGGCCCTTTTGCCTTCACTCTACGGTCCAGCTCACCCCAAACCATCTCGATTGGGTTCAGGTCTGGTGACTGTGGAGGCCAGGTCATCTGGCGTAGCACCCCATCACTCTCCTTCTTGGTCAAATAGCCCTTACACAGCCTGGAGGTGTGTTTGGGGTCATTGTCCTGTTGATAAATAAATGATGGTCCAACTAAACGCAAACCAGATGGAATAGCATGCCGCTGCAAGATGCTGTGGTAGCCATGCTGGTTCAGTATGCCTTCAATTTTGAATAAATCCCCAACAGTGTCACCAGCAAAGCACCCCCACACCATCACACCTCCTCCTCCATGCTTCATGGTGGGAATCAGGCATGTAGAGTCCATCCGTTCTCCTTTTCTGCGTCGCACAAAGACACGGTGGTTGGAACTAAAGATCTCAAATTTGGACTCATCAGACCAAAGCACAGATTTCCACTGGTCTAATGTCCATTCCTTGTGTTCTTTAGCCCAAACAAGTCTCTTCTGCTTGTTGCCTGTCCTTAGCAGTGGTTTCCTAGCAGCTATTTTACCATGAAGGCCTGCTACACACAGTCTCCTCTTAACAGTTGTTGTAGAGATGTGTCTGCTGCTAGAACTCTGTGTGGCATTGACCTGGTCTCTAATCTGAGCTGCTGTTAACCTGCGATTTCTGAGGCTGGTGACTCGGATGAACTTATCCTTCGCAGCAGAGGTGACTCTTGGTCTTCCATTCCTGGGGCGGTCCTCATGTGAGCCAGTTTCTTTGTAGCGCTTGATGGTTTTTGCGACTGCACTTGGGGACACTTTTATATATATATATATATATATATATATATATATATATATATATATATATTAGCTGAAGGATCCGGCTTCGCCCGGGTATATTTAATTTATTTCATTTAATGTTTGTGTGTGTGTCGTTAAATGATATCGAGAGTGACCTCTACAGTAACCGCCCCTTAACAGTAACATCCAAAGCGCCCTCCCCTTTAACTGTGACCTCCACAGTAGCTAGAGTGGCCACTGTCTTCACCCCAGAAAGCCAGACCTCACCGGCCATGCCCCCAAACGTGAAGCAGCACCCCCAGTTCCCATGAAGCCACACCACTAAACATGAGGCCACGCCCTCTGGCTCCGTGAAGACACAGAGGAGAAGCTGTGTGAACTACTGAAAGGGTGGACATCCCTGCGTCCGTCCAGGCACTGCGTCGGACGGAGAACAGGTAGCCAGAATACTGGACTGTCCAGCCTAAAGCCAGACAACTGGCCGCCGTAACACCAGCCTGCTCCTAGGGTGGCCAGAGGTCCGGTTTTAGGCTGGACAGTCTGGCTTTCAGACTCCCTGTCCACCATCCAGTGCAGTGCCTGGAAAGACACAGGAATGTCCACCCTTTCTGTAGCTCACGCTCAGACAGCTTCTCCTCTGTGTCTTCATGGCAGCAGGGGGCGTGGCCTCGTGTTTAGGGGTGTGGCATCATGGGGATCGTTGGCACGGCTTCACGTTGGGGGGAGGCTGGACAGTATGGCTTTCAGGCTCCCTGTCCTCTGTTATGTGCAGGGCCTGGATGGACACAGGGACTTCCTTTTGAACAGATCACTCTCAGACACCAGCACTGTGCAGTCTGAGCATGAGCTGCAGGGAGAAAGTCACCCCCCTCCCCTGCAGATGACAGAAGTGACAAATGTGTGAGTGTGTATGTATATATATATATATATATATATATATATATATATCCTCTTTTATATGTATCTATATATCCTTTTATATGTATTTAAATATGTAAATTACTGTGTGTGGGTGGGTGTGTGTATAAACAGTGGGGAAAAAAGTATTTAGTCAGCCACCAATTGTGCAAGTTCTCCCACTTAAAAAGATGAGAGAGGCCTATAATTGACATCATAGGTAGACCTCAACTATGAGAGACAAAATGAGAAAACAAATCCAGAAAATCACATTGTCTGATTTTTAAAGAATTTATTTGCAAATTATGGGGGAAAATAAGTATTTGGTCACCTACAAACAAGCCAGATTTCTGGCTCTCACAGACCTGCAACTTCTTCTTTAAGAGGCTCCTCTGCCCTCCATTCATTACCTGCAGTAATGGCACCTTTTCAACTTATCAGTATAAAAGACACCTGTCCACAACCTCAAACAGTCACACTCCAAACTCCACTATGGAGAAGACCAAAGAGCTGTTGAAGGACACCAGAAACAAAATTGTAGACCTTAACCAGGCTGGGAAGACTGAATCTGCAATAGGCAAGCAGCTTGGTGTGAAGAAATCAACTGTGGGAGCAATAATTAGAAAATGGAAGACATACAAGACCACTGATAATCTCCCTCGATCAGGGGCTCCACGCAAGATCTCACCCTGTGGGGTCAAAATGATCACAAGAACTGTGAGCAAAAATCCCAGAACCACACCGGGGGACCTAGTGAATGACCTGCAGAAAGCTGGGACCAACGTAACAAAGGCTACCGTCAGTAACACACTACGCCGCCAGGGACTCAGATCCTGCAGTGCCAAACGTGTCCCCCTGCTTAAACCAGTACATATCCGGGCCCGTCTGAAGTTTGCTAGAGAGCATTTGGATGTTCCAGAATAGTATTGGGAAATTGTCATATGGTCAGATGAAACCAAAGTAGAACTGTTGGTATAAACACAACTTGTCGTGTTTGGAGGAGAGTGAATGCTGTGTTGCATCCAAAAAACACCATACCTACTGTGAAGCAGGGGGGTGGCAACATCATGCTTTGGGGCTGGTTCTCTGCAAAGGGACCAGGATGACTGATCCGTGTACATGAAATAATGAATGGGGCCATGTATCGTGAGATTTTGAGTGCAAACCTCCTTCCATCAGCAAGGGCATTGAAGATAAAATGTGACTGGGTCTTTCAGCATGACAATGATCCCAAGCACGCTGCCAGGGCAACGAAGGAGTGGCTTCGTAAGAAGCATTTCAAGGTCCTGGAGTGGCCTAGCCAGTCTCCAGATCTCAACCCCATAGAAAACCTTTGGAGGGAGTTGAAAGTCTGTGTTGCCCAGCGACAGCCCCAAAACATCACTGTTCTAGAGGAGATCTGTATGGAGGAATGGGCCAACATACCAGCAACAGTGTGTGCTAGCCTTATGAACACTTACAAAAAACATTTGACATCTGTAATTGCCAACAAAGGATATATAACAAAGTATTTAGATGAATTTTTGTTATTGACCAAATACTTATTTTCCACCATTATTTGCAAAAAAATTCTTTCAAAATCAGACTGTGATTTTCTGGATTTGTTTTCTCATAGTTGAGGTCTACCTATGATGTCAATTACAGGCATTTCTCATCTTTTTAAGTGGGAGAACTTGCACAATTGGTGGCTGACTAAATACTTTTTTCCCCCACTGTATATATACAGTACAGACCAAAAGTTTGGACACACCTTCTCATTCAAAGAGTTTTCTGTATTTTAAGGACTATGAAAATTGTAGATTCACACTGAAGGCATTAAAACTATGAATTAACACATGTGGAATTATACACTTAACAAAAAAGTGTGAAACAACTGAAAATAGGTCTTATATTCTAGGTTCTTCAAAGTAGCCACCTTTTGCTTTGATCACTGCTTTGCACACTCTTGGCATTCTCTTGATGAGCTTCAAGAGGTAGTCACCTGAAATGGTTTTCACTTCACAGGTGTACCTTATTATTAAGACATATTTACAGTTGTTTCACACTTTTTTGTTAAGTATATAATTCCACATGTGTTAATTCATAGTTTTGATGCCTTCAGTGTGAATCTACAATTTTCATAGTCATGAAAATACAGAAAACTCTTTGAATGAGAAGGTGTGTCCAAACTTTTGGTCTGTACTGTATGTGTATGTGTGTATGTGTGTGTGTGTGTATGTATATATGTATATATATATATATATATATATATATATATATATATACTAGCTGAAGGACCCGGCTTCGCCCGGGTATATTTAATTTATTTCTTTTACTGTTTGTGTGTGTGTGTCGTTAAGATATCGAGAGTGCCCTCTACAGTGCCTGCCCCTTTAACAGTGACCTCTACAGCGGTCCGCCCCTTTAACAGTAACCTCTACAGCGGCAAGCCCCTTTAACAGTGACCTCAACAGCGACCCGCCCCTTTAACAGAGACCTCTTCAGCGGCCAGCCCCTTCAACAGTGACCTCTACAGCAGCCTGCCCCTTTAACAGTGACCTCTACAGCTGCCCACCCCTTTAACAGTGACCTCTACAGAAGCCCGCCCCTTTAACTGTGACCTACACAGCAGGTAGAGTGGTCACTGTCTTCACCCCAGAAAGCCAGACCTCACCGGTCATTCCCCCAAACGTGAAACAGCGCCCCCAGTTCCCATGAAGACACATCACTAAACATGAGGCCACGCCCCACCTGGCTCCGTGAAGACATGGAGCAGAAGCTGTCTGAGTGTGAGCTACTGAAAGGGTGGACATCCCTGTGTCTGTCCAGGCACTGCGTCGGACGGAGAACAGGTAGCCAGAAAACTGGACTGTCCAGCCTAAAGCCGGTCATCTGGCCACCCTAACATCAGCCTGCCCCTAGGGTGGCCAGAGGTCTTGTTTTAGGCTCCCTGTCCTCTGTCATGCGCAGGGCCTGGATGGACACAGCAGCAGCACTCTCAGCAGCAGCACTGTGCAGTCTGAGCAATGAGCTGCAGGGAGAAAGTCACCCTCCCCCCACCCCTGCAGCTGACAAAAATATATTTTTTAGATGTATGTGTATATGTATGTGTGTGTATGTATGTATGTATGTATATATATATATATATATATATATATATATATATATATATATTTTAGCAAAAAGCAGCAATCAAAAAATATAAAAATGCACACCCATGTGCATACACGAAGTTTCGGCACAACCATGGAGCCTTTATCAAGCCAAGTTTAAGCCAAAACGTCGCATATCCACATGGGTGAATACATTTTTTTCATTTTTATATTTTTTGAGAGCTGCCTTTTTGCTATTTAGTATATTGGGCAATGGTCTAGTCCCTTCATGCGTACACTGATTTTGCTATTTATGTTTATTTGACTCTAGTGCTGCCATATATCTGTTTTTATATTTTTATATACACACACACACACACACACACACGCACAATGGCCATTCACAACACCTTATCCGTTTATCATAGAAATAATGACTATTCTGGTACGCAAAAGGAAGAAGAATAGGACATGTTCTCATGCTCTCCTTATGGATTTTAGCTCTGAAATAATAGTAAATGATCAATGCAGTAGGTAAGGGGTAGGAAAATATGTTGTTCATAAGTGGAGAAAGAAGCATTTTGCTCTAATAAGATTTATTACAGAAGATTTTATTTTCGTGTGTACTGCTGATTTATGCAAACTTTGCCAAAAGTAGCACATCTACTAAAATAACAGAAGTCATAAAGTCTGTAAGCAGTGGCATGAAGTCAGTGCAGCTTGGCTGCACAGATGTAGTGTCACGTATCCGGTAGGAAAAAGTGCAACCATGAGCTCCACCCAAACCGCTTTCCCTACCTACTTGCACGGTCTGTCCTAATCAACGGGGCGCAACTGGACGGAGGTCTCTAGCTTAAATACGTGCAGGGGCTTAACAGGGAGAGGGAACAAAGGGAAGGAACAGACAAGACAGAAAGCACAGATGCGATAATGTTACCGAGCCGAGGTCAAGAGCCAGGAGGTTACATCAATGCCGAGGAAAAATATGGAAGCGGAGTCAAATACAAGCCGAGGAGAGAAACTAGGAGGTTGCGTCAGTTCATGGGGTATCACAAGTAGGAGGTTAAATTCAAGTCGAGGTAAAAAATGTAAGTCGCAATACAGAGTAAATACTATTGAGGGTTAATAAGACCAATCACAGGCAACCTGTGGCCAGCAGGTTGCCTGTTTAAATAGGCCCAAAAGATGGGTCATGTGACGTGGCCAGCTTCACGTGACCTCAATCAAAATACTCACATTTGAGCGCCGAAAAATTGCAGTTGGCGCTCAGCCCCTCCTGCTCGTTGACTAGGGGTGGGGACAAAAATTTTTTTGCATATTGCACATGGAACCAATTCATTTGTATGGGTTCTGACAAAAAATGAGGTCAAGACACGGATAACATCCATGTACTGTCTACACGCGGGGCGGGGAGGACCCAGCCGCGCACGCTTCTTCAGCGCAGCCGGGTCCTTCCTGCCCCCTTCTTGCCATGGAGACGAGGACATGTGGGAGACAGGCGGTACTGCAGGGAGGAAGCATGCCTCTTGTTCCCTATTACATGTAGACAGTACATGGATGTTATCAGTGTCCTGACCTAATTTTTTGTCAGAACCCATACAAATGAATGGGTTCATGTGCAATATGCAAAGAATGAGTATAGCACTTCCATACCCCTTTTTTTTTTTTTTAAGTAGTTTTCCGCAATGATCAGACAGTCGGGTCATATCCTAGGGATATGCCCACATTGTCTGAAATGAAAAAACACTTAAAACTATGGAAATAAGGCGCCACCTCTTCATAACTTTGGCAGATCCTCCCCCGCCTCTAAATGTAAGACTGCTTCCTATCTGTCTTACATTACGACCTTTTTCTATGCCTGAAACAGGCATAGAAAATGGTAAATAAGACCTCCTCTTACACCCCCCACACCACAACCACTTTTCTAGACCTGGTGCGAGCACGGACAAGTCTAGTTGCACCACAAACTGTGACTCAAAGACGCCTAATATAAGAATTTCAGCTTTCCATATGGGTCCCTGAACATATAAAAATAAAGCTGTTGCTCGTCCATTCAAGGCCACTTCCGTTTCCATAGACATTGGTAGGGTTCCATGACCACTGCAGCTAATCACATGCCTCTGTGTCACATTGGTTTCAATCTTACATCACACCTGTGAGATACCTTTCATAATGATATGACCATTGAGGTCTGTGACTGGCTCCAGCAGTCTCTATACCCTCTCACAGCAGTCTCTCCAGCAGTCGCGATATCCACAGACAGTTGAGTCTACCTATTATCATTCGGGGGACAGGTCTATAGCGTAGGGGTAGTCAGCTACAAGGACAGACAACCAGTCTTCTTTTAATAGGGCTTTTTTTTTATTATACAGAGAAAACTATTTCTCAATTTCTCCTAGAGAATAATGTATTCTCAATATCATTTTATATCTCTCATTCATTCATATTGTCAAGAAAAACTGTATTGCATTCCAGGTTGTGGTTCGGAGTAGTCAGGAGGGAAGCGTTCTTTTCCAGCAATTGCGTGCAAGTTAGTTGAGGAAACCACTGCTATTACATGCAATGATTTCCTCCACAGCATGTGGATGAGTGATCATTATGCCATCACTTGTCCACAGGCTCTATAGTTATTTTCTAGCAGCAGATCGTAACTAGACAACACAATTTGCTGATGGCAGATAATGATCTTTCAGCATGCTGAAAGATCACTATTGCACAACGAACGAGCATTGGCTCGTTCCAATCTGCGGCAGTATTACACTACCATATGATTGTTATCCAGCATTACGTTATTGCTAAAACATTGTTTTATATAAGAATAACATTTTAATGATTTTTTAGAATGCCATCCTGCATTGTTCAACATTGTTCATCGCGTACTAAAAGAAGGGATCCATCAATAATTCTTCACGCTTTTTTCCAAGCAGCCTGAGAGAATTAGAGAATGGCTAATCCAAACTGGTCAATTTGCAAACGATCTAGAATTGATGGTCAAAAAGTTACAGAAGGAAACATACACATACCGCATGTGCTCTTTACATTTTTCCTCTGATGCCTATACCTACATTGAAGATCAGAGAAGGCTATGGACAAATGCAATACCCACTATTTTTCCAAATACATTTTGCATACCTGGAAAACCTTCAACGTCAACAGAGTCTATTGGAACAATCATGGAAACTAGGCATACCACTGTGGAAACTCTTACACTGAGGGTCCATACAGTTCCCTGCGTGACAATAAACACTCCAGCTATAGTCACACTTTCATATACAAAATCAACAACTGCAACCTGTAATACTTCAACCTCTTCTTATTTTCAACTAGTGACGAGTACCGTCACAGCACATCCATCAACAGACCAACCAGAAGTACAAGCACCTCCGAGCAAAAAAAGTTCGGACCAAGATGTTGATGACAACCATTCTCCTCAAGCAAAATCAGGGGAAAGATCATCGGAAAGTCATGTGGAAACTCCCTGTTCTGCTCAATTATTGGCTGGATCAAACACTGAGGAACCACATAGATATCTTGGGCCAGGAGAAGAAATACATTTTTTCTATACTATTTATCAGAGTACTTCCACTCCATATAAAAAAATAATATTTTTAGCAAATTGTCGTTTCTATGTCAACATGACTACGCACAAAGTTACTATATTCCCGATGAACCAGATGTCACACAAGGCGCTAATGAAGATTTAAATTCATTTGAAGAATCTTTTCTACCATTATCACCGATTTTTGAACGTTTTGCCGATGTTCCTAATCCTGTGGCAGAGTCATTATCGTATCAGGAGGAAATGCAACAGACCATAAGCACTGTCATTGAGCCTGGGGATCATTCTTTCCACTTGTCAGCAAGTAACGAGGAAAGTGGGGAAAGCACTATGGAACAATCTCGCTATCTTTTTGACCAAGAATAGGCAATAACGGAGTTACATCAAGATTGTTGTAGCAATGTTCATGAAGAGAAATATTTAGTCTTTCATTGCGCCCTAAGAAAATTACTTTCACTAGTGCCCTGTCAGGCCAAACCAAACTGTACTGGTAAATTAATGGGACTGAAAAAGAGCATTATTGGTAGCATGCTGGTTGTTGTGGTCAAATATCAATTTGGGCACATACACAAACTATGGGAATCCCAAACCAAACACAGCCAGAAACCTATTGGAAATGTTTTAATTTGCAAACCTACTTAGTGGATCAAGTTTTAGAAAAGTTTCTTACTTCTTTGATAATCTGAAATGTAAAACAATTGGAAAAAGCTCTCATTATGAGAACCAAAAAAATTATCTTTTCCCAGCCATTGATAGACAATGGAAAATAGAACAACAAAATGTGATAGAAAACATGAAAAAACCACAGTTTGTATTGCTGGTGATGGCCAGTCAGATAGCCCTGGCTTCTCAGCCAAATATTGCATTTACTCTATGATAGATTTATCTTTAAGCAAGATTTCTTCCTTTACTGTGGAACAAGTTACACCAACTCTCACATCAGTTGCACTAGAAAAAATTTGTTTCGAAAAAAACATTGAGTATCTATTGGAAGCTGAGGTAGATATACACATTATTGTGACTGATCGACATGTGTCTATACGGAAGATGATGCGTGAAAAATACTCACTAGTGTTGATCGAGCACCGTGATGCTTGGGTGCTCTGGTCGAACACTAGGTAGTGCTCGAGTGCTCGGCCGAGCACCCGAGCACAATGGAAGTCAATAGGAGAACCCGAGCACTAAACCAGGCACCCCCTGCTCTGAAGAGGGGAGGGTGTCTGGTTCATAGGGAAAGGTGAGAAAATGGTGGAAACACCACTGAAACTGTTTTGGAACAGCATCAGGAGGATGTCTGGATGCATCTTGGACTCCCAAGTATTTAGGATGTTCAAACGTTATACAGCAGACGTAGCGCGGGAAAATCGCCATCACTAACGGCAGAAAAAATTACACTGAATGTCACAGGTATTTAGGTTGTTCAAATGTTATACAGCAGACGTAGCACAGAGAATGTTGCCTTGATTAGCGGCAGAAAAAATGACACCGGATGTCAGGTATATAGGATACAGGATACAGAAACGTTATAATGCACACGCTGTGCAGGTGGTGTTAGGGTCAGGCAAACTTGCGTTATTTTTGCCTCAAAAGAAAAAATTATTGCAGCCAGATATAACAACAGTCCTTAAAAGGACTTTTGGGTCTTTTAAACAGAACAACTAGCCCTGCCTAGCCAAATCCTATCCCTACACTATCTGTCCCTCCTTGCGCAAACGTTATACAGCAGACGCAGCGCAGGTAATGTTGCCTTGATTAACGGCAGAAAAAATAGCAACGGATGTCAGGTATATTGGATATAATAACGCTATAATGCAGACGCAACACAGGTAATGTTGCCTTGATTAGCAGCAGAAAAAATAGCAACGAATGTCAGGTATATTGGATATAGTAACGTTATAATGCAGACGCAACACAGATAATGTCGCCTTGATTAGCAGCAGAAAAAGTCGGAACGGATGTCAGATATATAGGATACACAGTAACGTTATAATGCAGACGCAACACAGGTAATGTCGCCTTGATTAACGGCAGACAAAATAGCAACGGATGTCAGGTATATAGGATACAGACACGTTATAATGCACACGCTAAGCAGGTGATGCTTAGGTCAGACAACCTTGTGCAATTTTCGCCCCCCCCCCCCAAAAAAAAAAATTTCAGCCAGATATAATAGCCCTTAAAACGGCTTTTGGGTCTTTTCAACAAAAAACTAGCCCTGCCTAGCCAATTTCTATCCCTACACTATCTGTCCCTCCTTACAGCAGCTCTCCCTGACTCGGTCTGAGCAGGGTCACATGTCACTATATAGCACCCGATGACGCGTTCCCGGCCAGCCAATCAGTGTAATGCCAGTAGCCAACATGGCTACTGGCATTACAGTTAATGCCAGTACCTCGCCGCACGCTAATTGGCTAATTAGCGTGCGGGGAGGGGTCCCGAGCGCCGCCATGCTCGGGCCAACACTAATACTCACACATCAAACATGAGTTTGATGTTTGGCACCTTGCCAAGTCTGTTGGAAACAAGGTACTGAACGCTTCAAAAATCAGAACTGGGTTAATTTTGGGAAAATGGGTGCAAGCCATCAAAAACCACATGTGGTGGTGTGCTCGTACCTGTGGTGAGGATGCAAATGAACTGGTTGCACGTTGGAAATCACTACTATTCCATATTACAAACGTTCATGAGTGGCACACTGAGGAAAAATATAAGGCTTGCTTTCACCCACCACTTACTCCAGAACAAATAAATAATACTAAATGGCTTACCGCAGACTCTCCTGCAATGGATCAGCTGAAAGATATCATATTGAAAAAAGCATTTCTTCGCGACCTCAGGCAAATTACGTGCTTCTGCCACACAGGTGACTTAGAAGTGTACCACAGTGTAAACTAGTACAAGACAAAAAGAATTCATTATTACATTGACGGAATGGTAGCAAGAACACAGCTTGCTGCTCTGGACCATAATGGAAATGTTGAACGTCTCCAGGCAGTGGTAAGAAAGAGCACCCCATATGGTGATCCAGTCGGAACCCTAAGTCATCGTGTTGAGTTTTCAAAAGCTCGCAAAGACTGGGTTGTCAAAGCCTTATATGAACCTACGTCCCAGGACTTTGTAATGGACATACTAGAAGATGTCCTTCGTATTATGAAGAAAGAACTTGTCATCTCATGGCAATCTCAACGGTCATCTTACCCACCAAATATTGCCACACTTCCTAAACCTGATAGACAGAAACTTATTCAAGAACATCAATACAAATTCTGAATTCACCATATTACACTATTTTAAACATTTGTTATGTTGTGATATTTACCTGTTACCATATATGTTTATCTAATAAAAACAAAGGCTTTTTGGTTAACGGTGTTCTCCGGGCTAACCCTAAATATGGGGCATAATTCTAACCTGTGGAGGGAAGAATGTTGGTCTGATACTTACCTTCGCAGCCCATTCCGAGATCCGCCATCCGGTCACATGACTGCTCCTGTCAGGCTTTCTGGTCTTCCAGTGAGTCTCCATCTTCTTCTCTTCCTTTCTTGTGCAGGAGACGAAACGTCATGAATGACATCACCGCCTCCTGCAAAAGAAAGATCCGCCCGGCCGTCTTCACTCACCACACAGACGCACTATGCTGAATACTAGTGCGCATGCGTGGGATTGCTGGCCGTTCTCTGCAGTGTACAGGCTTCTATGTGAAGCCTGTACTGACTCCTGCACAGCGCAATGTAAGTGCTGTGCAAAAGTGACAGCATAGCGATCAGCCACAGTGGCTGATTGCTATGCTATGGATCTCACTGGGGGCACTGACTGGCACATGGGGGGCACCGTGTATGGCAATGGGAGCAAAGTTGATGGCACATGGGGGCACTGTGGATGGCACATTGGGGCAATGTGGATGGCACATGGGGCACTGGATGGCAATAGGAGCACTATTGATGGCAAATGGGGCCACTGGATGTCACTGGAGAGCTGTGGATGGCACATTAGGGCAATGTGGGTGGCACATGGGGGCCCTGGTTGTCACTGGGGCACAGGGAATGGCATATGGGGGCACACTGGATGGCAATGGGAGCATTGTATATGGCACATGGGTGCACTGGGTGTCACGAACGTGCCAGGACATACTGACATTCCTGCAACAGGTGGCGGGAGGTCAGTCAGGTTGGCAACACGTGGGTTAATCTGACAGGTTCTCCTTTGGTTGTTTTGTTGTTGCTGACATTCACCATACCCTCCCCCTTAAGGTGTAGGTGTCTTATCAATTATCCTTGCCTATTTAGTGTTGCTTCTCCTACCATGCTGTGCGGTTTATACTTTCTGTTGCATCTGTAGCCTGCTGGTGTGTGATTCTCAGTGGAGCTCTCGTGGCTGCCATTTTCTACTGGAAAGTTAAGTGTCCTCTTTCCCTTTTTGTATTTTGTATCCCTTCCCTGAGTTTGGTGATTGGGACTGAGGGGAGACTCCGGTTCGTCCAGGTTGGTGGAGGAACAGTGTGACTCATTCCTGACATTAGTTTCAGGGTCCTTTAGAGACAGTTAGGGTCCTAGGTATCCTGCATATGAACTCACCTACCTTTGTTCATACTGGTTGTTAGTCAGGACTGGAGTCAGGGTTTCTCTAGGAGGTGTCCATCTGCCTTCCCTAGTTTCCAGGCCTAATCTCCATTTCCTTTCCCCTATTTCCTTCCTGCGCTTGGTGTGGTATCTTCCCCCCACACCGGAGCGTGACACTGGGGCACTGTGGATGGCACATAGGGCACTATGGGTGTCACTGTTATAGGTCACTCTATATGTCATGGTTAAGGGGGTACTGTGGGTGTCACTGTTATGGGCGCTCAGTATGAGTGATAGGGCTCAGGCACACAACTGTATCTGTTTTGCAGTCTGCAGTCACGGATCCACTAAAGGACCAGAATAGGACATTTTCTATCTTTCACAGAACTGACATACAGATGTGGAAAGCACCTGGATGTCATCAGTGTGTTTCCTACATCCGTATGTCAGTTCCAGTAAAGACAGAACATATCCTATTCTGGTCCTCAAATTCATAGAACTCAATGGGACTGCAAAATGGATTGCAAAACGGATACGGTTGTGTGCATAAAGGTTTAGATACACAGCTCAGCAGACAGGATCATACAAGATGGGATTAGATACACAGCTCAGCAAGCTGTATCATAGAAGATGGGATTAGATACAGATGTGATTGGATACGCTTGCCAATTCTTGCTGTTTATTACACTTTGGAGATGGTGAGGGAAGAGCCTGTGGACAGTCAGTGATGGGATTAGATACACAGCTCAGCAGCCTGTATCACACAGGATAGGATTAGATACACATGTGAGGGCAGAGCCTGCGGACGGTCAGTGAGGAGATTTAGAAACTGAGTGAGGAGTAGACTCATGTCTAGGTGTAGGAAGATGGACATAGGAGTTGTAGTGGGTGTAGCTGCTGCAGACAGAGCAGTGTGTGTGTGGGGGGGGGGGCGTGTCCAGCCTGTGACTCATCTCTGTGCAGTGCAGCCAGGCTTGTGTATCAATAAAGTTATGTATTCAACAAAACAAGAAGGGAAGAAAGTAAACAGAAATGCCAAGATAATGTGATGTTTTCCAGGAGGGAAGGAAAGCTCAGACATGAAAAACAGGTATTGGGGGCATATATATGGATGGTGTGGGGTGTTAGGAGCATAAAAAAAGAACTTTGATTTTGGGACCGGACAACCTCTTTAATTATTGATTAAATTGCACTTTATGGCTTGGATTTTTCTTGTTATTGAATGTGCCATCTGCGGTGTATCTCCTTTAAATGCAGCAATACAACCAGTATCCCTATGAAGAATTCTCAGGACATGGGTCGTATAAGTAAGGGAATTGTATTCGGCTAATTTGCTTTATTATAAGATACTGGAATAGACTGTATAGAATTCTAAAACATCAACAGTAATGTTCTTAGATTTATCAGCCCTGTAATTGGTGTGCCAAATTTTCTATTCTAACCCAGTTCAATGACCCAGAAAGTCATAGACCAACAGAGCTAATCTCTGTTGACAAGTGGCTTGGTACACTGTCATTCCCAATGTCTTCTGATTCATAAACTTAATGTAAATATATAACTTGATTCTTAAATATCCGACAATCATGGGAATGGGGCAGCTCATCATGTCAGATTACTTTATTTGATATAGCATTTTCATGTCTTGAAGCATATAATGATTTGCCCTTGGTAAAGTTCCATGAACAAGTCCAGTAAGAGTTTTCAGTTATAGTGAACTCTGAATTAGCCATGTATCTTCCTTTCAAAGTGGTTGAACATTGGGATGTCCCTCTATAAACGGGAAATACTGTTTTGTGGTATTATGCATGATATGGCTCTTATGAAATATTTACATGCAAGCAATACTCACAAGATATGAAACACGTTGACCCTGATTTATCACATCTTCATTCCAGAAATTTGGCTTCAAAAAGTTGCAAAATATGTACTATGTTATGTGTGCGGCTCACCTTAGGCATGGACAGATTGCTGGTATAATGAATGCAAAGTAATTATAATAGTACTGTATTCTGATTATAAGTAGGTCATTTTGTAAATTTCTAGCCCTTCCTGTAACCTTTATGTTCGACAATCACACAACATATTGTGGGCTTAAATGTTTTACCTTTGTGATTCACATTGCTGCTATAAAAGTACAAATTACAGAACTACACATTATACGTGCAGCAATTTCAATGACTACCCCTCCTTTCTCTTTCTTTCCTGTGTAAAGTTGCAGAGTAGCAAGATTTCACACATGTAGATAAGAATATGAACAGGACCGTCAACCACACAATTCCTTTAATTTACAAAGCAGCAGTTCAGTCCTTTTGTTTGGCATAACAGTCTTACAGTATGTCTGCAGCAGCACACGTCTTGAAAGTTCTAAGGACAACTATAAAGGGAGTGATTCACCGAAAAGTTTTGTCCATGGAGTGGACTGCTCCACTTCAGCTGTCCCTGTTACGGACAGTGGGTGTGGACCCAGTGTGCCAACTAAACCGTTTGACTTTGGTCTAAACCTAAGGGCATTCCCTGGTATTTACCATTTAACCTATATACAGGGATCTGGACTTCGCCGAAGGGAACCAACCAGGCCGCTACCTCCTGGAGTTGTCCTGGTGTAGTTGGCTGCTCTGACCTACAGGTGTCAGAGAAACTGGTGTGAAGCACCACAGACTCAGGCAAAAAGCATAGTCTGAGCACAATCCAAAGTCAGGGCAGGCTGAGTACTTGTGTATTACAAATAACAATTCCAAGGTAAGGGCAGGCAGAGTACATTTGTAGTCATGGTCAAAGTTCCAAGGTCAGGGCAGGCAGCAAGGAGCAGAATCGGTACATAGACAAGGTACAGTACACAAGTATTCAGACAAGAGATCACCTTCGCTTGTTACTAGCAACCAGAAAAGCACAAAGCTCAGACAAGGAGGTGAATCCACAGCCAAGCTAAATAGGGAGGCTGATCAGGGTTAAGTCTTGCAGTACTGAAAGAAATTTCACTGAGCACTAGTCCCAATACACACAGGGATAGTGTAGTGATGCCTGCGCTTGCCCTGGACAGCAGTACAGTGGTGGACATGAGATGCCATCCTAATATTCCCCTTTCTTCGAGCTGGTGTTTCAGGTTCTGATCTGTTCTGCAGTCAGCACTATGGGTGAAGCTTTAACACCACCATACACCGACAAGCTCCCAAACAGTATTACATTTTGATGTGTCTCACCAGCAACTTCACCAACCAACCTCCATAATGGGGGAAACCAAATACCGACATTTGACCTACAGACTCTGTCCAGCTGAGTCACCCCATTACTCACCAAACTGGCGAGTATGTTAAGTAATTTAGCACATTTATCTGTCGGCAGATGAACAGTTGTCTATGAGTATGGCAAGCTTTAGGAGAACCCAAACCACAAAAGCTTTCATTTATATGTTGCCTCATGGGTTCCGGTGGAAATAAAGAGCACGTTTGGAAAGTGAAGTGAAGCATTTTCTATTTCAGGGCTCTTTAGATTTACTTACAAAAATTGAAGAACCCTTTAAGCAAAAGCCAACTCATTTGTCAGTAGTTCTCAGATATCCATATCCTGGCTTGCTGCAAGGTCCTGGATGACTGTTTTAATGCCAATCCTTTAAAGATAGTTTTAGATTGTGTTAAAGCCACAAGCAAGGGTTTGATTACAGTTTTTTGTGCAATAGCATTAAGATGCTTTCCCTATGTTTTTTCAGACAATTTTTGGGACATTTAACAAGTTATAATTTGTTCATGATATAGCTTTTCACTAGTGATTTCCCATATGATTCCATACAGGTGGCTTGGTCTGACGGGGTTTAGTCATGACTGAGTAAGGCTTTGAATGGAGTAACGTAAGAGCGGTGCAGGAAGTGTGTGGGCTAAACAAAAAAAAAAACAGTATAGAGTAGATAACTGTACTATGACATGACTCACAAAGTCTAGCAGGTCAATCTGTTTTAAAATGATATATGATGTACTTGCAAAAAGCATAATTATATCATTCTTGTTACATTCTATAGAAAACTAACTGGGTAAGATTAGCTACAGTAACTGATACCATGTTCAAGTCCAAGGAGTTTATCAATATGGAAAATCACGACAATAATTTTGGAAGGCTGATGTTGTGCTATTCAGATTAGACTTTTGCTACAGTGTTCAAGATGAACTTTGCTTCCAACCTTTCCAAGTCTAGGATAACTGATAGTATTCCAACAATTATTTCCCAGGTACAATTCTTCTTTATAAGTTTATAGAAATATTAAGAAAAAAATTAACAAAACTTTCCATTATCCTTTTTAATTCACCACACCCTTTGTTTGCTAATATTGTAGGAAGGGCTGGACTGGAACTGAACTTCAGCACTAGCAGTTTAAAACAGACAGGCACACTTGGTGAATGTGTAATGAGTTTGTGCCCTTCCCACCCGCCCCAGTGCTAATGGTTTACACATACCCAAGGGGGGGGGGGAGTGCCAACTTTCTGGGGGCTCCTGGATGCAATGAGCGCTTTTATCAATACAGATGGTATAACTACTGTGAAGGGGGCCAATAGGTTTACAGGTGAATCCCCTGGCGGGCCCCTGAGCAAGGTAGGCCCCTAGTCTCCCACCTCCTATACAAGTGGCACATAACACAATAGACTTACTGCACTACATACATATATTCAATGTACAGCCCCTCCACCAGCCTGAATTCATATAAAACACCTGATAGATTATTACAGAAACTCCCCAGTTTCTATAGACACGATCAGAGCTAAGAATACTTCTAGGTATAGAGGAAAGCTAGTGCAGTGTCCCACCTGTCGTGTGAAAGGGAGACTACAAACTGTATTTCATATAGCCATGTCATTCCATGTCATCTTATCATTATGTATGCTGCTAAAATAATGTTAGTAATGTATAGGAAAAACCTTTATGGCTGAGTGTTGTAATAATCCTAACCACCACTAGATGGTGCTGTCATGCCTTTGTATATAAGGCCTAGTAACAGGAAGTTAGACAGATAAGAGCAAAGAGTAAGCAGTTGAGAGGAGAAGCCACTCAAGTTAAGAGCAGGAGGAGAGTAGGAGCAGTCATCGAGCTTGAGGCTGCCATTTTCCCTGACTCTGGCCAAGTCAGGATTCCATGATGGCATTTACGATTTCTAAGCCGCTAATATCTGAGCAACTAACTGGATAAAGCGAGCCTGACTGAGGTGAACACCATTCAAATGGTTATTGGACTTTGTCAGCACTGACATGATCAGGAGAAGCTTAATGCACCTGGACACGGACTTTACAACTGGGTACAAGTTGTATTTTTCCCCACTGAGAACCCTCAGGGTAGTGAGGATATTCATAGGGAAAGTAACAGCATCCGTGGGAGTAATGTATCTGAAATACTAAATCCTGCCATTGCGGATAGCTACCTTGAAATATTATAAAGATATATTATAATCATCCAGAGCTAGAACTAGTGCAAGTGGATTTGACGTGCTAAGAAGGAAAGGAGTGTAACAAGATTCAAAGCAAAGTAGTACTTTATTGAAATACCAACTTACAAAAGGAATTATTACAACACCAGCAATTGATTGATCGTATTGGAGAAGTGATTGACAGAACTGAAATAACTGTAAACTGCATTCATGAGGATTGCCTCAGGGCAAAAGTAAAGGTTCCTTGTTCATCCCAAAACTGCCTCCTCATTATTGTCAACAAGGGTGTGTCTCCCTAAAGACACTGGTGTCACGAAACACCAGGGCCCAGCCGTCCGACACGGTCAAACTCAACATCCAGGGCACCTCACCTGACCATCCTGGAGCCCTGCGTATGGAGTGTGCCCCGAGGGAAGTCGTGTCCACCCTCCACACAACTGCACACTGCCCAGGGAAGATTCAACCAACCGTGAGTAGAACCACCGTCTACACCGTGTACACTGTGACAACCTATCTACCCTACCATCTCACATATTCCTGCGGCTGGTGGCTGCACTAGCCAGTATCCTCTTTTCCCCAGGACCTACCTTCTCAAAATTGCTACAGGGACCCCCATATTTAATCATCTGGTAGCACTTTGCTGCTGTGTGAGCAAGTAATATTTCATCCATACGGTGGGCCACGAATATAAATTTTACTGGTGGGCCCTCGGCACCCCAGTCCGACACTGGAGGGGGCACAATGCAGGTGGCAGGCAAATATCGGAAATCAGCAATCTAAGGTTTTCTATATTCCCTATGGGACTATAGAAATATTCAATAAAAATATTCAGTAAAAAACAAATTTATCAAACTGGTGTAAAGTAGAACTTGCGTTGTTGCCAATAGCAACCAATCAGATTCCAACTTTCATTTTCCAAAGGAGCTGTCAAAAATGAAAGGTGGAATCTGGTTGCTATGGGCAACTAAGTTAGTTCTACTTTACTCCACAAAGTGAAAACCAACACCGTTCTCAGGTAATGATTAAGGACATGCAGTTTGTCTGAAACGCGTTTACAGTCGGGGTGCCGTAATTATTTGTATGTGCTTGCTGTACTCAAGAATAAAGCATCATCACTAGAGATGAGCGAGCATGCTCGTCCGAGCTTGGTACTCGTTCGAGCATTAGGGTACTCGTAAGTGCTTGTTGCTCGGACGAGTATCTCGCCATGCTCGAGGAAATGGCAACTTCCGCATCGTGCTTTTTTAGCGCCTAAAAACACAGCCAATCACAAGCCAGGAGACTCTGCGTACCACCCAGCATCACGTGGGGCCCTTACATGTCGATAGCAGGGGTTGGCTGGCCTGATCAGGTGACCCTGGAATATACTGTGAGAGATGAAATTAAGCTAAATTGAAAATTATATAATTCTTAAAATAAAATAAATTCGCTAGCGGCTTAAAAGAATTAGCAGGATTAAATTATGTGTATTTGTTACAGACAGTATAAACCACTTCTTCTTTCATTATGAGTCAAAATACATGCATTTGAACTTTTGACTTCCTCTTAAGGCGGACACATCTGTCTGCTTTAGAGAAAAAGTGTGGATAGACAGTTTCACTACCCCAAATTCAGGAGATGTCAGAGGAATTATGTTTTGCATCATATTGTGGTTTCTGCCTATAAAATCTACAATGTTATCACAATAAAGTGGGGATTTGCTTACTGACATCTTGTCTGTGTGTCAGTTCAGATTTCTCATTGGAGAGCTCTCCAGCACGTACTAACTAATTTGGACTCCATCAATCATAGGTAGGGGAATTTCCCCAACAAAATCTGACGCTCAACGAGGGGCTCGACTAAAGGACACTTCATCTGGTCTCCGACAAATTGGACGTTCCGGTCCGGGACTTGCAGATATAACAAATAGCGCTAAAAGGTAAGAGACTTTATCTTACATTATATCTGTGTCTCCCTGAGTGGTTTGTCCGGTTCGAGGATCTGGTGAATTGAATGTACGTATACGTCCTTTGATAGTTGAGCCTATTTTTGGTAAGAACCTGAAAATGACTATGATTGATGGATTTTGAGACTTAAGAGATGAACAGTTTTGATTGGGAAGTCTTTGGTTTAGTTTTGGGAGTTTTGGTATATGCTTCATTTGTTCTTTATTGTATGTGGAAAATCTTAGAACATTACAGAAAGGGTAATCAAAGTCCTTGGACTCCAATGTCCGGTTTGTGAGGTTTTGATTGATTAAGAAACTCAGTAAAAGAATACATTATGTAAATAATGGGGAAATTCTGAGAAAACTGAGCAAATGTAGACGTCTGAATAATTGTTTAACTTTCTGTGGAAAAATTTTAGATTAACATACAAAATGGGGAACAATTTCAGTGTACCAGAGGGTTACAAAACAGCTAAGACTTTGGTCGAAGAGAGGGGAGGAAAAGAAGGTTTGAAAAACATTGACAGGGTGTTGGAGAAGGTAGGAATGAAAAATGGAAATTTAAATGTGGATACTTGGGAAACATTTAAAAGGACACATTGTGGTTGGATAAAGGATCAAGGATGTGAAGAAGTAGTAGATATTTGGGTCAAAGTGGCCAGAGAGGTTGAAAATGAAGGGTGGAGAGGAGAAGTAGTTAGAAATAGACTGTTGTATACTCAGAAGTCAAAAGACAATGTTGACGAACGACCACCTCCATATCCAACTGCCCCTAAACCTCCAACAGAAAATAGACCGGAGGGATGGACTTGTAATGTTTGTGACAATCAGAATCCAGACTGGGCAAAAATGTGCCGATTCTGTGGTGCCCCCCGACCCCACAGACCTGTTGGACTCTACCCCATTCTGACTAAGACAAGACTACTACCTAGACCCACAACAGGACAACAGGGGGTGACAGCAGAAGGACCTGATACAACCTTAAGACCACCTGGACAGGTCCTTGGAGCGGCTGGTCGGAATCAGGAACCTGAATTCCTTCACGCCACTGTGACTGAGTACCACCCCTGGAGTCCGAAAGACCAACTCGGACTCTTGACCAGACTACCAGACCCCCTGACAAGACCTATGCCTACTTCTAGGACTCTTGAACAGATACAGGTGACGTATGGGGCTACGTGGACTGACCTGAGAGATCTGATGTTGTTGAAAATGGGTGAGTCACAATATCAAATGTTGAATGACTTTATGAACGAACACAGAAATGTCCCCATAGATATCATGACTAGAGACTGGATCAAGACTTTACAGTCTGGGACTGAATTTGTCAGAGTTTTTACACAGTGGGCACGTGCAAGGGAGGAAGAAAGTTCCCGAAGTCTTAAAGATGTAGTACAGGGTCCTCAGGAGACTGTAGAGACTTATGCTGCGGGACTAAGGACTGTCTGGACTGACATGGGTTGGGATCAAGCTGGGAACATGGGGGAAAAACTGTTGACATCTGCATTCATGGAGGGGCTTCGACCCGCCCTCCAGGCTAAGTTGAAAGCTTGCAAACCTGAATGGCGTGTGACCCCTCTGACCCAGTTAATTGCTGCAGCAAAAGGGTTAGAATTAGACATGAAGAAAAATCCTGCCCCAGTTAAATTCATGCAGCAGGGCACCGGTACCAAGCCCAGACGTGATTTTAAATGTTACAATTGTGGCAAACCTGGTCACATAAAGAGGGATTGCAGGGCTCCCAGGAAATCTAGAGAAAATGGTGATCAATCTAGTCCACGATCACCACAATCTTCAGACTAGGATACTGGTACCCCCGTGTTGGTTCTGCCTGTAAAAGTAGAGTCCGTGGGCCCCCAAATACATATCCCAGTATCCCTAGGAAATAAAAAGGCAGTACCATTCCTGGTCGACACGGGGGCAGCCAAAACAGTTGTTGACCAGAACTTTTTAAAATCCTATCAACTCAGTCCATATCATGTCCCAGCCGTAGGCTTCACTGGGGAAATTGTGTTTGTCCGTGAATCTGAACCGGTCAAACTAAAAATTAAAGATAGTACTGTTATTACCCAAGTTTTAGTGAAGGATGATCTCCCTGAACCTATTCTGGGAACTGATGTACTCCAGGCGCTCGGGGCCAGTATCCATCTACACCCAGATGGAACTAGTCACGTAGACTTTGGAGCCCCAGAAGAAGTTCTTTGCCCAATGATAGCTTCTATAACGGTGGCTGAAACAAATCTTCCTGATTGGACAGAGTCTGAAAAGAGTCTGCTCAGCCAGGTCCCCGAGAGCCTTTGGGCTGCCTCAAAGACTGACATAGGCAAATTACCTGTGTCCCCTGTGATGGTATCTCTAAAGCCCGGTTGTCAGCCCCCGCAAGTTAAACAGTACCCATTGAGTCATGCTCAGGAGATAGCAGTATCCAGTCAAATAGGTGATTTTCTCCAAGCAGGAGTTCTCATCAGGACTGTGTCCCCGGCAAACACTCCTCTATTTCCAATAAAGAAGAAGGCTGTTAAGGGTCAGCCAGTCACATATCGAATGGTCCATGATCTTCGAGAGGTCAACAAAGTCACAGTCCTGCAAACCCCAATAGTGCCCAATCCGCACACTCTGCTGTCCCAGGTTCCATCCACAGCTACCTGTTTTACTGTGATTGACCTGGCAAATGCATTTTTCAGTGTGCCCCTGCATCCAGATTGTCAGTATCTTTTTGCTTTTACTTTCAAGGGGAACCAGTATACATGGACTGTTTTACCCCAAGGGGCTCAGAACTCACCCACCATGTACACTCAAGCCCTACAGTCTGTCCTAACCAACTGGTCCCCTCCTAGAACTGTGGTTTTACTGCAATATGTCGATGACTTACTTTTGTGTGCTGATACAGAGACCAGCTGTCAAGCTGCCACTCTGTCACTCCTAATTTTTCTTCAAGAAAATGGGTGCAAGGCCTCAAAACAAAAACTGCAGTTTTGTAAGGACAAGGTGACATTTCTTGGACACTGCCTCTCACACGGTGCTCGGCACCTCACTCCTGAACGCAAGGAGGCAGTGGAAAAGATACAGGTGCCTAAGGGAGCACAGAACTTGAGAGTATTTTTGGGTCTTGTCTCATACTGCCGCCCCTGGATACGGCACGCATCTATGTTAATGCAGCCTCTCTATGATTGTTTGTCTTCTGATCCCTTTCATCTTACAGAAGAAGCTGTTAATAACTTTCATACTTTGAAACTGTGCATCATGTCTGCCCCAGCTCTGGGCATTCCAAAATATGATGAACCTTTTTGTTTATATTGCTCTGAAATGCAGGGACATAGCACTGCTGTGCTGACTCAGAAACACGGAGATCGGCAACGCCCCATTGCCTACTTTTCTGCCCGACTCGATCCTGTTGCTAGAGGCGCCCCCTCTTGTGTCAGGGCAGTAGCGGCAGTGCAGGCCATGATTGAAAAAGCTTCTGAAATTGTTCTGGACTACCCTGTAACTGTACAAACTCCTCATGACATTCAAGGCATTCTCACTCAAGTGCAACCAAAACATATCTCCATGGCCAGACAACTGAGACTCCAGTGTGCACTCCTCATGCCTGCAAACATCTCATTCAAACGATGTACTACTCTGAATCCTGCTACTCTGTTACCGATTACAGATTCAGAAATGGGGGAGGGAGGTGTATCAGAAGTTGTTGAACATGACCCTCATGATTGTGTACAATTAATGCAGCAGGAAACGTCTGGTTTTGAACATGTTCATGAAAAACCTCTTCCTAATCCTGATTTTGAGTATTTTGTAGATGGAAGCAGATTTATGGGGGAAGATGGCCGTTTCCATACTGGATATGCAGTGGTCACACAGCACGAGGTAGGTAAAGCCGAACCACTCCCACCTCACGTGTCAGCACAAGAGGCGGAGCTGAAGGCACTCACTGAGGCGTGTAAAATGGCCAAGGGAAAGAAGGTGAACATCTACACAGACTCAAGGTATGCTTTCGGTATTGCACATGACTATGGACCTATTTGGCGGGCCAGGGACTTCCTAACATCTGCAGGCCAGCCTATAAAGAATAAAGACACTGTACTAGAACTTATGAACTCTCTGTTGTTACCAGAGGAAGTTGCTATCATCAAGGTCAAGGCACACACCAGGCAAAGCACGGTGGAGGCAAAAGGTAACGATCGAGCTGACAAAGCGGCCAAACAAGCCGCACTACAGCCCGTAAAGACTGTCCCCACTCCGGTAAAAATCCTGAAGCCTGAAGACGTGTCTGTAAGTATGCTCCAGAAAATGACTGATCAGGCCCCTCCTGAGGAAAAAGAACTTTGGGCAAAGCACGGGGCCAAGGTTGATGAACAAGGAATCTGGAGAAACAAAGAAAGGACTTGTTTACCTCGTCCAATGTATCCTGCTATGGCACAGGAGGCCCATGGGCCTACCCATCTGTCCAAAGGTGCTATGGTAAGTCTTGTAAATGCCGGTTGGATTGCTCCAGGGTTTTCTACGGTAGCAGCTCGGTTTGTACAAGGGTGCATGATTTGTGCACTGAATAATCCCGGTCAAGTGGTGAAGACTCCAAGCAAGCACACCCCGAGGCCATTTTACCCATTTCAGAGACTGCAGATAGACTATATACAACTACCTAAGGTAGGTGTGTATGAGTTTGTTCTTGTGTGTGTTGATCTCTTTTCAGGATGGCCGGAAGCTTTCCCAGTAGCAAAAGCAAATGCAAAGAATACTGCCAAGAAACTGGTCAGTGAGCTGGTGTGCAGGTACGGTGTTCCTGAAGTCATTGAGTCAGATAGGGGGTCCCATTTCACAGGAGAAGTAATGAGGGAGGTCATGCAGGCGCTAGGGGTCACTCAAGCATTCCATACGGTCTACCATCCCGAAAGCAACGGCAGAGTCGAACGCCTTAACGGCACCTTGAAGTTAAAAATCCAGAAAGCCATGCAAGAAACCCAAAGACCTTGGCCTGAATGCCTGCCCCTCGCCCTATATTCTGTTAGGACCATTCCCAACCGAAAAACAGGACTGTCTCCTTTTGAGATTTTGTTTGGGTGCGCTCCCAGACTTGGGTTGTACTTCCCCCAGCAGCTGCAAATGAACAATGACAATCTCGCTGGGTATGTCCAGGCCCTCACAAAACGGCTTGAACATACTCATAAACAAGTGTTTGCTTCACTTCCAGATCCTGACTCAGTAGAAGGAACTCACAGCTTGCAGCCCGGAGACTGGGTGGTGATAAAGAGGCATGTGAGAAAAGGACTAGATCCAAGGTTCGACGGTCCCTTTCAAGTATTATTGACTACCCACACCGCTGTAAAGGTTGAAGGAAAACCCAACTGGATCCACGCTTTCTCACTGCAAGAAAGTCCCAGAACCACAGGATGAAGATCCTCCTGCTGACAGTGGCTCTGACCTTGAGCGTGTCAGCAGTATTTCGTCAACTAAATAATGAATGGGACAATGCTTTGATACGGCACCATCAGGTGCTGTTTGAAGGACTGAACGACACTGAAAAGTTGAAGGACTGTTGGATATGTACTCACAGTCCTGTGAGTTCAGCCAGTATGCCTTATTTCGTCGTACCTCTCAATCTTTCTGAACTGATTGAACTGGCTAACTCTACTATCTTTTTCTCAGGCATGAAACGGGTTAGACCTTATAAACTAGAGACAGGGAAGTACCCTTGCCCGTTGCAGGATGGGTTGAGCCCCCCTGGCTCATGGTGAACCGATCAGGGCCACCAGTTGATTATAGCTCAACCCCCTGGAACGAGAACATGTGGTGCAATGTGTCATGCTTTCCAAATTGGACACACTGTTATTGCTTGCAAATACAGTCAAAGGGTATGTCTTTTAGTCCTCATAACAAATCTGGCTGCAATGACTCTAACCCAAACAGCCTGGTGCAGTGTGTTGGTATAGATCCATAAACGGTAAGAATCTGGCCTGCAACAACCGTACCTTATCTGAATTAACTGCTGGAATAACCTCTAACTCCTCAGAGGGTCAGGAAAAAGGACAAAAGCTGGCAGAAGGTGTACTTCTAGCCCGGTTGATAACTCAGTTGTTTAACAGTAAGGTGGTTGCCAGTCCCAGAAGATATATTCCTGGTCTGTGGGTATAAAGCATACAAGTGGTTGCCCAGAAATGTCACTGGGTTATGTACAATGGCCCGGCTCACCCCTGCAACCTTCATAATACCCCATTCCAGCATAGATATTAACGCTGTACCTAAACATACTCTGTATCGAAGGGCCAAGGACAATATACCCAGACCAAATGGTAAACCCCATGTAGTAGAGATGAGCATCTCCAATAAGTTTTTCAGTACTTTGTTCTTGTACCCCATGGTAATGCAGATGTGGGACAAGCTGGTAGTGGCAACTGATTATTTGGATGATCAGATATGGGAGGTGCTAAAACTCATGAACACCTCTAACATTGTACAAAACCAGATAATCATTGTCACTAATCAACACACTTTGGTTTTAGACTACCTGACAGCAAAGGAAGGAGGTATGTGTCAGGTTATAGGACCCGCTTGTTGTCATTATATAGATCCCCAAGGTAACCTACAGGTAAAAGTTGGAATAGAAAAAGTGAAAGACATGAGAAACAAATGGTTACAGGAACATAGTGTAGGGAAGGATTCATGGTGGGAGGACACCTTTTCCTCCTTTAATCCTTCAAACTGGTTCAAAAGTTTTGGAGGTTGGATCATGGGAATTTTACAAATAATTGTCCAAGTTGCCATAGTTATCCTTATTATATATGTGTTGCTTAAGCTACTGTTTATGTGCATAAAGAAAGTGTGTACCAAGAAAAGAGATTATAGAGACTATTGAGAAGATCTTCTGTCCTGCATCAGCTGCAGAACTGAAGATATCTCAAAATGGGGGAATTGTGAGAGATGAAATTAAGCTAAATTGAAAATTATATAATTCTTAAAATAAAATAAATTCGCTAGCGGCTTAAAAGAATTAGCAGGATTAAATTATGTGTATTTGTTACAGACAGTATAAACCACTTCTTCTTTCATTATGAGTCAAAATACATGCATTTGAACTTTTGACTTCCTCTTAAGGCGGACACATCTGTCTGCTTTAGAGAAAAAGTGTGGATAGACAGTTTCACTACCCCAAATTCAGGAGATGTCAGAGGAATTATGTTTTGCATCATATTGTGGTTTCTGCCTATAAAATCTACAATGTTATCACAATAAAGTGGGGATTTGCTTACTGACATCTTGTCTGTGTGTCAGTTCAGATTTCTCATTGGAGAGCTCTCCAGCACGTACTAACTAATTTGGACTCCATCAATCATAGGTAGGGGAATTTCCCTAACAATACTACCGACTGGCCGCGGTGCTCGGCTCAGATGCCGTCTGGATGCCGTTAGGGATAGAGCTGCTGCCTTTCAGGGACAGTGTTAGGGCCTGCATTTAGTTCTCTGTTAGGCAGGAATCACCCACAAAGAACCCAACAGCCCTAAGGGCTAGAAGACATTTTTTTTTTTTTTTGTCACTTGGCTGGCTGGCACTAGTAGTGCAGCTATCGCCATGTATAACCCCCTTTTATTTTTTTATGTTATATCTCAGTGATACAAATCCATTGCACACAGCAGTGTGGAACCATTCTGTGTGTCACAGTTCAGTACACTCAATATTTTCTGTCCAGGTGACACTTTCTGTATGTCACCGAATACAACCAAGTCATTTGCTGCCTGTCACGTGTATGGCTTGATCCCAAAAATCTCTGTGCGACATTTGTCTGGGTCGCAGTCTAAATAGCTACCGTCAGTAGGGTGTCAGTTAGCTCTACGATAGTTTCTGCACGTCACGTTCCCAAAAAAACAAAAATACAAAAAAAATATAGAAAAAAATAATTTTTTTTCTTGTTTTAGCTGAGTGATACAAATCCATTTCACACAGCTGCGTGTAACCTTTCTGTGTGTAACAGTTCAGCACACTCACTCCAAACCGTATATACTGTCCAGGTGACACTTTCTGTACGTCACAAAATACAACCAAGTCACCTGCTACCTGTCACGTATATATAGCTTGATCCTAAAAATCTCTGTGTGACATTTGTCTGGGTCGCAGTCTAAATAGCCACCGTCATTAGGGTGTCAGTCAGCTGTACGATAGTTTCTGCACGTCACGTTCCCAAAAAAACAAAACTAAAAGAAAAAAATAGAAAAAAAAATAGAAAAAAAAATTTTTTTTTGTTGTTTTAGCTGAGTGATACAAATCCATTTCACACAGCTGCGTGTAACCTTTCTGTGTGACACAGTTCAGCACACTCACTCCAAACCGTATATACTGTCCAGGTGACACTTTCTGTACGTCACAAAATACAACCAAGTCACCTGCTACCTGTCACGTATATATAGCTTGATCCTAAAAATCTCTGTGCGACATTTGTCTGGGTCGCAGTCTAAATAGCCACCGTCATTAGGGTGTCAGTCAGCTGTACGATAGTTTCTGCACGTCACGTTCCCAAAAAAACAAAACTAAAAGAAAAAAATAGAAAAAAAAAATAGAAAAAAAATAATTTTTTTTGTTGTTTTAGCTGAGTGATACAAATCCATTTCACACAGCTGCGTGTAACCTTTCTGTGTGACACAGTTCAGCACACTCATTCCAAACCGTATATACTGTCCAGGTGACACTTTCTGTACTTCACAAAATTAAACCAGACTGAACAAGTTTGTGGGTTTCAGTACACCAGGCCCATTTATTTTATTTTTTTTATAGAATACAATTATATACAGAAAATGTGGAACCCCAGGGCTAAGGGTCGAGGACGAGGGCGTGGGCATTCAATTACTGCAGGGGGCAGAGGCCGTGGTCCTGGGCAGGGTGAGACAGTACCTGCTGATGAGGGAGCTGTGAAACGCCACAGAGCTACACTCCCTAGCTTCATGTCTCAACTTACAGGGACACGTGGTAGAGGACTGTTGAAACCACAACAGTGCGAACAGCTGATCTCGTGGATTGCGGATAATGCTTCAAGTAATTTGTCCGCCAGTCAGTCTTCCACGCAGTCCACCCACGTTACCCAAGGGAGCACTCCTCTGGCTCCTCCACCTCAACCTCCTTCCCCCCAGTCTGCCCCCTCCCAGGAAAATTTGGAATGCGATCCGGCATACTCTCAGGAACTGTTTTCTGGACCCTTCCCAGAGTCACAAACCACTTCTCAGGTTGCTGCTGACCTCTTTCCCGATGCCCAAGTGTTCCAACTGTCGCAGTCTGTGGGTGATGATGATGATAATGACAATGTTGAGTTAGTGGAAGAAGTTTGTAAAGAGGTGTCGGAAGATGAGGAGACACGGTTGTCAGACAGTGGTGAAGTTGTTGTAAGGGGAGGAATTCCGAGGGGGGAGCAGACTGAGGAATCGGAGAATGACGAGGTGACTGACCCGAGCTGGGTTGATATGCCGAGTGAAGACAGTGCTTCTGAGGCGGAGGCAAGTGCTGCACCAGAACAGGTTGTAAGAGGCAGTGGTGTGGCCAGAGGGAGAAGCAGGGCCAGAGCTGGTGCATCAGCAGCAACTGTTTCACGTAGTGAAGCTCCCGTGGCGAGGCCTAGATGTTCGCAAGTC